>WSXT02175585.1:0-22037 GCA_011762715.2 Neuroterus valhalla | reverse complement strand
GCGACCCCCAAAACCTCAAGTTATCATAGTGAAGTCACGAGATCATCCCACTTTTTTTTTTGTGTGCCGGTGTTATTGCCCAAAATTTTTCATAAAATTCTTACTCTTTCCTCTTGAGCTAACTACAATCCATATAGCATATCATCTAATCTTCTCTTCTTCTATTTTCTGTTACTTTTTTTGTTCCATCTATCTTATGTTTTCCTTCATTTCGTTTCTTTCCTCACTCATTACCCTGTCCCCTCACATTTCCTCTTTTCAACCCAATGCAACAGCATACATTCTGTCTATTTTCTTTCATACTTAACCGATGTTCTTTCTCTCTCCTGCCTTTCCTCATTTGAAATTTTGTTCGACTTATTGTGCATATTTCGTTCCTCTCACGTTATATCTATCCTTTGTTCTCTCTCTTTTTTCATAGGACACTATTCTTCCTGTTGTTACTTCATTTTGATGCTTCTTATTCTCTAATTTCAGAAGTACAAATTTCAGTCCTCTGCCCTCTTCCCTTCTTACACTTCTTACTTCCTCTACCGCTGACGTTGCTTTTATACTCTTCAGCACTTTATATGCTCATTCCCTTAATCCCTCGTCTTCTAATCTTAGACTCTTTAACACGATATCATTTCTTTTTTCATCTTTTTCTTCCATTTTCATCCTTCTCTTTGATTTTCTCAACCTTTCCTTTCCGCATTTCTGATTTCCCCTCTTCTTACCCAAAATACTCCCAATTTGATGTTTCTTCCTCTCCATCATACATTCCAACTCCTCTATTTTCCTTTTTTGGTCTTTTTCCTTTTATAGCCGTTGTTCTAAAATCTGCATCCTTTTTTTGAAATTATTTCAACTCTTTCCCATATCCGGATGCTTTTGCTACGTTTTTTTCAAGTTTCTGAATAAAAATGTTATTCATTCCAAAGTTCGAAATTCTCGAGAATTGAAGTTGTCGATAAATAAGACTATTTGTATCAGAATTTGAGAGTAATTAATTACGCTTTAAACAAGCAACAAAGTTGGTTTGTATTCACATTAAAAAGCAGCGCCTAGTTTCTCCGTGTTGACAGTAAGACTAAAAGCAAAAAATTGTAGCACCTCTCCTAATTTATCAGATGATACTACTATCAGACAATTCATGTGAATTTTCTTGTTGTTGAAAGTTTTGCTTTAGTTGATTTTATTTTGGCAACATTCCAACGTAACATGCATGCACTAATTATACAGTGAAATTAAATATTTATGCAAAATTGGATAAATTTACTCTGTTTTATGTACTGCGATCGATTAGGAATAAGATAAAAAAATTAATTTAGAAAGAGCATCCTCGTCTGGAATTCGGATAAAAAACGATTTTTTTTAAATTTTCTGTTTTTCAATTTCGTAGGTGAAATATGAGGCATAGCAAATTTCGATCATTAACTGTAAATAGTCGATAGCTAATATTTCATCCCAAAATGCTTTAAAAATTCGTTTTAATCGTTATAAGGTATTCTTACAGTTGTGAATATTATAAGCACTGCGTTCGATTATGAATCTTCGTTCTTGTGGGAAAGGAACGATTTTTTTCCAATAGAAGAGTAATCAGAGTACGCGGAAACCAAATATATACATTATTTCATGAGTTTCATCAATTTGCAGTGATCTGTTGATATCCACAGACACTGAGTTCAATATTTCTCTTCGAATAAGATTTGATCGTATCTGAGATTCCCTCAAGAAAATTTTAATGCTTAAACCTCTAAAAAATGCAGGCACTTCACTACACTATCACTGTGTAATTATAAAAAAACTTTTGCGTTATTAGGTCCAAAATTCATATTTCCTCCGAAAAAGAGTCAAAACTTTAGTTTCATGTTTTCCATTCATTTATTTAGGTACGATGACAGAAAATTGACCTCCTTCTAATTCATTATTTTCCATTGAATTCAGTTGATCCAACTCCTCTCGACAAAAATGATCGATGATCGATGCAAACTCTTACCCTCTGTAGATCATGCGATAAATACGCAATCATACGCAAAGCGAAGCGATGCAAGGGAGGGCGTCTCTGATTGTCGTGAAAGTCCAAATAAAACGAATGATGTGTCGTCTCTGGAACGCGAACACAACGAGGAAAGGAACGAGCATCACATGGATGTGTGCATTTACAATTTACACTCAGGTTGTACCTATCAAGATATAGGTTTACCTGCCTTACCTGCCGCACCTGTAAACTCGAGCGTTCAAGACATCCGCGTGGGTGTAAGTTGGAGACTTCATGCATATACTATACTATACAGTACCGACCGGGACGAAGGAGGCAACTCGAAATTCAAGCCTTTTCAATTTTAATTCTATTATAATCTCATAAAGAAAGTTTTTTTTTTATAAATAAATCAGCTCACTTGGTTCCTTTTTCGAGACTTGTATCGTCACCACTGAAATAATATGTAGTGTTCTTTGAACAGCGCAAATAATATATTTTAGACAGGAAAACTAGAAACATGTAGAAATTTGTGTTAGAACCATGAAAATTCACATTCCTCCGCATAAAACGCAACAGAAAGATCGCACTGATCGATTCCTGTGAGATCAAAAAGATATAGATTGTTGACTTATTTGAAATATTGTCAAAAGTCAAATCCTATCATTCTCTTCATTACGATTTTGTCTTCTAGCAACAACTTTTTCGTGTATCCAAGTGGGAACAGAAAATTTGAATTGACCTTTTTTTCGAAATATTGTCAAAAGTAAAATTCTTTTATTCTCATAGTTACAATTCGGTCTTCTAACATCTAACAACAACTTTTTCGATCCAATGCTCTTACGATGATCTATCATACTTAAATGAGTTATTTTTCGTTCCAATTGTGTATGCAATTTCATATAGATTTCCAGCATTTGGTGGAGATTGCAGTTCACTTTAATAGGGCTGACCCAAAACCTTTAGGTTAGCCCTGGCGAAGTGAACTGCAATGTTCACGAAACGCTGCCAATTTTGGTAAATCTGCATACATGATTGAATTTCGGAACAACTTCTTTGACGACTGTTTTGCAGTTGAATGGGAATCGCGAAAATGGATTGTACACTTTCCTTAAATATCGTTGAAACTGAGATTCCATCTTCCTTTTTATTACGATTCAGTCTTCTAACAACAACGGTTTTGTGCATCCAAATGGTTGTGTGCATCCAAATGAGGATCGAGAGAATGGATCGTCCACTTTCTGAAAACATCATTGAAACTTCCATTCTATCTTTCTTCTTATAACGATTTAATAAACTAAAGACAACTTTTTCCCGGATCCAAGAAGGGATGAAGAAAATGGATCATCCACTTTTTCAAAATATCCTAAAACTTGAATTCTATCTCTCTTCTGAATATGATCTGATCTTCTAACAACTTCTTTGTGCATCCGAATAGATATCGATAAAATGCTGCGTCCACTTATTGGACATATCCTCTATAAAAAGGGTGAAAAGGAAGTACATTATTAATTTTTAGGTGCCTTTTTTGTTTTGGGGTATATGGGAAAGAACAGTTACATATGTCAATTGTTCAGAATTGATATTTTTGAAAGAAAAATAATGTACCTTGTTCAGAATTTGACGACTCCGCAAAACATTCATTTTTTGCATGAAAATTCCACTAATGATATTAAAATTAAATTGTTTGGTTGGAAATTCATCTATTTTGTTGAAAGTTTAACTATCATGCTGAAAATTCAACTATTCTCTCAAAGTCATATTTTTTTCTGTAAAAAATTAACTGTTTTAATAAAAATTCAACTATTGGGTTCGAAATCGAGCTATTCAATTCAAAATTCAACCTTTTTTTAAAAAAATTATGGAAACTCCATTATTGCGAATAAAATTCAGCTATTCGGTTAAAAATTCATATATCCTGCTGTTTCTTTATTCTTTGATCATTTTGTTGAAAATTAAACCTTTGCGTTGAAAACTCTTTTTTGATAGAAAACGAATCTTCTCGATCCAGAATTGAACCCTTGCAAATTAAACTGATTAGTTGGAAATTCATCCGTTTGATAAAATCTTCGAATATTTTGTTGAAGTCGCACCCTTTTCGGTGCAAAATTGGACTGTCTTCTTGAAAACGGGATTGAAATTTAATTTTTCGTTGGAAAATTCAACTGTTTTTGATTGAATATTAATCTCTCTTATTTTTATCATCTATTCATTAATTTCTTCATTGAAGATTTGTTCTCTTGGTAGAAATTTTAATATTCTCGGTTGAAAATCCTGAAATTCTGCCAATGCTTAATTAATTGATTCATTTATCATACATATTTCAATAATTCTGTTAATTAATTTTTCAAAAATTCATCTTGTAGGTTGTAGGTCTAATCATTTGGTCGAAAATCATGAAACTTGATCAAGAATCATCTTTTTGAGTCAAAATTGAACTGTTCTGTTGGGAACTCGTTCTTTCAATTGAAAGTTCAGCTATCAGGTTTAGATTTTATCATTTCGGTTACAAGCTTAATTAGTTGGTTGAAAATTTGTCGAAAAATTCAACTACTGAGAATAAAATTTAGTTTTTGACAGTTATTTTTGACACGGTATTCCCATTGTTAAAAATACACCCTACTGCCAAATGTTGTGTGGGTAGATCTGATATGTTTCCGTATGAGAAGAGAGTATTTTATCTCTGATTTAAAGTAGTAGGAAGATGATTGCAAGAAAAATTATAAGGAGGGAATAAAAAAAAAATCCCTGTTCAAATTCAGATTCATGTTCCTTTTCCAGAATTAGCTGTTCAAGATAAAAAATCATTAAAACTTTTTAAAATATTCAAAAGTCTTCAAGAATAGTTAAAAATGAAATACAAAAATTATTTTCGGATGTACACCCGGATTTTTAGTTTGAATTTGAGTACCTTTTATTTACTCGTTAAACTTGCCTTGAAATTAAATTTTAAACATTGCTTGTTTTATTGAGAATTCGTATTTTTTGGTCCTTACACTTTTGAGTTTTTCTCTTAATTTCAGATTTTCTCTTTAATGAAACTAGATTATTTTGTACGAAATTCCACTAGCTCTTATTTGGGCAGTTTGTAAGAATTTCTGAGAGATTCCTGGAGGGGACTGGTGACCTCCTCAGTGTGCAACTTAACCAATAATAATTCGTTTACAATGATAAAGCCGAAACGAGTTACGCCTATAAGTGCAGAGAAAAAGAGATGTGCCAACCTAGATATTGAAGGATTCGATGAAACAGCGCATTTCACTGGGAGCAGAAAAATGATGTTGACATCTATCGACTACTTTCGAAAAAATGATTATCATCGATGATTATCAACACTATGGCTAACCTATAAAGGAATATTTAATATGTTAACCCTAAACATTTGTATATTATATTCTTATCTTCTATGTAACATTCAATCTTGCTCATAAATATTTAATTAAGATTTGGGCGTCTATCCATCAACCACATTTTCGTGATGTAAAACGCCGATTCCCAAAAGTACGTTCAACGCGGTGAAGTTTTTAGTTGCAACATTTTTGAGACACGAGAACGAATAAAAGCACCAAAATTCCTATTGTTTAAAGTAAGATGCAATAAGTTTCATACCTGCGGTTTCCTTTGAACCGAATTTGTTCCGTGCGAAACTCTGTCGAGACAAGTTTCTAAATCGAGAAAATTTTCCTTGAGGAGAATTTTTGAATTCAATCATTTGAATACCTCCCAGTTCTGAAAGATAAGTACTTAAAGTTGAGGACTAAGTTATTGGAATTAAAGAACCTTGTATTAAAAGTTAAAACATATAAAGACGGGAAAACGGTGATCCTCAAAAACATACCGAATTCGGTATGGTTCTATGTTGGAACAAATTTTAGACGTACCATTGGATAAATATATAAAATGATAATAATATGTTCTTTTTATTATGAATTCTAGTTAAGCATAGTGACCAATCGGAAATGTGGGTACTGATAATAAACTTCATTCACTAAAATCTCTCCATATTCCTTATAAAAGAATCATTGTACTATGAGAACTGAATCAGCTCCTCGATTGAAAGCTGAAACTTTAAAAAGAAGATACTAAATTAATTTGCATGAATACAGTATTTGAAATTTTTTGAGACGGGTCCTTATGAAGGGGCTTCAGGTTTCTTTGTGAGTTGAGAGAAAGTGAGACCTGTTGACCTCAACGTGAACTGCGGCCATCAAAGTTTGCGTCCTGGACTCATGCCGAGTTCTGATTATTTCGTAAGAAAGAAAAGAGAACAGGAAGAAAAATTAAGTTAAAGTTATCTGAAAAAAATCATGCAGGATGATTTTCCACTGTTTACACGCATGGAACAGCATGGCGAATTTGTCGTAAAAAAAAAGAGAAAAAAAGTTCCTCCTGTTCCGTACATAACCTTTCTTAAGTATGAATAAGAATACAGTTACTCTTATTACTAGGCAGAAAGCCATTGTTAATCGAAAATCAAAACTACACCAATCTCAGTCTACATATGGGAGTGCCAATTGAACATGTTTTTTACATTTATAAAAGAAAAATTAGCATTATGAGAACCAATGATCAGGTTATTTGATAAAGATTATACAACGTCCTTATACACCTTTTTATAAGTCCTAAGAGTATAAGTTATGACCTAATCCTTTCGGACTGGAAAATCGAACCAAATCGAGAAAGATGAGAGAAGATAAATATCGTTCTGCCTCCGAAAATAATCGTCAATACCGATTGATCGTGTCTTATTTCGATTTTCGACGCTGATGAATAGCGTCCGTTAATCTTTTGCCGCTCTGGCAATATTATACGTCTACGTCCATCCGTTGTCACGGATGCTTTACGACCCCCAATGATTACGGTTCTCATTATATTTTAATTAGCTGAGGCATCAGGGGTTTGGTTCAATTCGCGGTTCATTAATGTTGTTTACGAGCAACTCATTAAATTTGAATATTATTGAATAACGCTCGTTAAGCGGTTAAGGTGTACCTGTACAAGTGCGATGAAATTATACGTGTGGTCGACGTAAATTACGAAAGCTCTACGACAGGTTGATACAGACATGAATTATAATCTATTCGGACATTAATATATTCCTTCTAGTATCCCTTGATGATCTTGTCCGACATGTTCTCAATTATACCCACCAACAGTAATAGGATGACCGAAATCACGATTTTATATCTCATAAAAGTCATTTCGAAGGTTTAAATAACGCCTCGTTAAAAAAAACGTTCCACCCGGGAATCTCTTCTTTATGATGTCATATGATATCAAAAAAACATCAAGCTCCATGAAACCGTAATGCGTAGAAGTACATTTCTTATAAACTTATTTGCGTGGACTGTTGAATCCATATTTCTTAAAGGATTCTAGCAGTCTGTAAATAATGGGTAGGTTTATGTTTTCTGCATATAAGCCCGAAAAACCCGCCTGAAAACACAAATAAAAAGTCAGTTTAGTAATAATAATACAATTAGTACATGATCACGCTCACTATACTTGTCGAAAAACGAGGGTCTGCACGGATTAAATTTTGTCTTTCTTGCAGAATCTTATTGTTTATATAACCAAAACCGATTCCTTGTGGATACCAGAAATATCTTCTTCACAGCGAATATGAACATGAAATTCTAAAGACGTACAAAATTTATCTTTCATGACGATCATTCATTGCTAGAGCGATATGAATCGCAGCACTAATACTAAGATAGTTTTGAAAATTCATCCACCACGATCCGAAGTTTGCAATGGTTTCTCAACCAATACTCTATGGAAACAAAATTTTCAAATAAAATTCGAGACAACGGGATATTCATGTCATAAGTGTAGGCTGTCTCAAGAAAAACTGCAATCATTTATTCTATTTATGTTTTGTTAATGAGGAAAGTGATCTGCTAGTATTGATAGACAGCTTATAGAGTACAGCCTCTCAATAAGGCGCTTCTCGGGATAGTAGGGGAAGTTTTTTCCAGTAGGAAACGCGCTACCCCCACTAACTTTCTTCGCTGCTCTCGAGATTCTTGCTCGCTCTGCCTCTGAATAAGGCGCTCCCCAAATGAATGCGCGGTATAGGAGGTGGTGCATGTATCTTGAATTACAATTATGATTGTACCAACTAATATGTATTAATTATCAGGGTGGCCATTCGGCGAACGGTTTCAAATTCCTGGTCATTTCCCGATTCTTCCTTGTCAAATCTTTCAATTTTTCCAGTCAACCCCAACCTTCTTTTTTATTCATGACGTTAATTCTAAACATCCTTTCGCAACAAATCACACAATTCAAAATAAAACAATTTTGAAAATAATAGTCAAATTTTCAACAGCAAAAAATAATTTTTTTTTACAAAAATTGGAACAGTCAAACTTTCAATCAAAAAATCAATTTACGATAACGAAAAAACGTATTTTCAACCAAATAGTTCATTTTCCAATAAAGAAGATAAATTTTCAAATAAAGAGATGATTTTTTAACTGGGGCACTTCAATTTTCAACCATGGAGGTGAATATTCAATCGCGAAGATCAGTTTTCAAATAGAAAGGAGAATTTTTTGAGACAAAATACAATGTTTCACTAACATAGTTGAATTTCGAAGCCAAAACATAATAATTTTCCACCGAAACTGAAACAGTAATAATTTTGATGAAATAAGGTATTTCAGGTTTCGATCGTGTACAAAAAACTACAAAATTTGTCGACGTTTCGCGAACGTTGCAGCTCGCATCTTCAAAACTGGCGTAAAACTGAGGTTTTGGATTGGTGGAATCTGATTTGTCAATCAGTTAAACCGGGAGAACGGAAAGCATTTCATTTGACAAAGCGACCGTCATCGCAAAAACAAACAATATTTTTCCAAGAAGGCATAGAGAAGCAATCGAAATCTTAAAACACCCTAATAATTTGAATAGGGACAATGGATATAATACCAATCCAATTTGGCTTTACGTTCTCCCGGTTCACCTGATTGACCAATCAGATTCCACCAATCCCCATACTGGAATCCTCGACCAATCACAGGCATCGTTTTGAGCATATATAATAACACCACAACCTATAAAACTTCAGTTTTGGGCCAGTCCTGAAGATGCGAGCTGCAACGTTCGCGAAACGTCGACAAAATAATTTTTTAGTTTTTTGTACACGATCGAAATCCGAAATATCTTATTTCATCATAATGGATCATCGTGAAAGCATCAAATCTATAAGTAATATTTTTAGTTTAAAAAACCAAGTATAAGTATTTTATACTAGAAAGAAGAATCTTTTACTGAGAGAGTTGAGTTTTCAAACAGATAAATTAACTTTTACTGGAAAAGATCATTGAACGAAAATTTGGATGATTAAATTTTAAATTGAAAAAAGGGATGTTTAACTAACAAATGAATTTGTTACCAAAACTATGGAATTCTCCATTGGAATACATTGAATTTTTAGTTCAAAAAATTACTTATAAAAAAAACTAACTTTCAAACAAATTATTTCACTTATACACAAAATGATGAATCAAATGACATTGCAGATGCTATACTGAAGTAGTTGAATTTTAAACCAGAAAGACGAATTTTCACCTGAAATGATGAACATTTATCTAGAATAGCTCGATTCTTGACAAAAAATTAATTTTCATGCGAAAAAAAAAAATTTCAACAAAATGGTTGCAATTTGAACTAGAAAAATGGAAATTTTCGAACAAAAAAGGAAAAGCGACATTTCTGTCGATTAAAATGAAAAATTTTTGAATTTATAACTTGAATTGTTAACGGCAAAGAAGAACAAAACGTGTGAAGTTTCAACGAAATGATCGAATTTTCAATTTAAACAGCCAAATTTTCACCTGATTTCTGGATTTTTAACTAGAAAAGATCAATTTTCCACTAAAAATGAAATAGTTAAATTTTCGATGGAAGAAATGAATTCCCGACCAAATTGATGAATTTTCAGGTATAATGATGAATCTTCAACGGAAATTGATTTATGTTAAGCAAGAAGATACATTTCATACCATGAAGAATAATTTTCTACAGAAAAGGCAAATTTTCTCCAAAGTAGGTATCTAATTTCTCAAAGGAAAATTTCAATTTTCGAATTCAAAAGTCAACCTTTGATGAATCAATTTTTGATTTTCAACATACAAGTTCAAATTTAAAACGAGTAGTTGATTTTTAACTAAAAAAGGATGAATTCGCAATGTCAATGTCAATTGTCAAATTTGAGTCAGCTAAAAAAATCTCATGGAGCAACAACTTCGCAAAACGTTTTCCTTATAATGGAAAACAATAAAACCTCTTCTCCTCAGGACGTAAGGTTCGTTAAGTAAATTCCCGGTTAAAAATTTTTTCATATATGTCTTTTTTACTTGGTTGAAGCCACTCCGAATGCCGTTTTACGTCCAAAAATTATTTTTACCCAGAGTGCCCTATTGAGAGGCAATGATTTCAAATCTTCTTCACTGAACGTGAAAGCTAGAGAGAGGGGGTAGCGTTCAAGCGTGCTTGAGGGGAAGGCGCCTTATTGAGAGGCTGTACTGTAGTATTGTTTTTTTTATGCGCAGTTCCAACACAAGAAGATCGTTCGTTCCAATCATCTGTATAATGTCTCGTTATATTGAAAAACAATTCAGAAATCTTTTGAGCGATAATATCTAGATCTCATATGGTAATATTCACATTTATAATAGTCATTCCTAATATCCAATTTTTTGCGTCTATAAGCTCAAGGGCACTATTGTGTATTTAGGCATTTCCTGGACGGAAGTCGGTAAATAATTCGTGTAGAAAAGCCTGAAGCTGAAGCCTCAGCCTGAAGTTGTGGGGAAGACTAGACAGGAACCTGCCAGGTTCGGGTGATCGGGTCACACATGTGAAATGTTTGAAAAAAGGTCGCGGGCGGCACTTCCTACACTTACATTGAGTGAGTGGATTAACAGTATAAGCACACATGTGAAACGATACGTACTTAATACTCATATATGTGAGTGCATAGTGTAGTATGCTCATGTATGAGAGTGTATGGTGTAGTATACTCATGTATGGGAGTGTATGGTGTAGTAGACTACTATAGGTACCACCTGTTGGAACGTGTTAGAGTGGGAGGATGTTCTCTGGAAATACGAGTGGGTACCGAGTGGGATTCTCTTTCAATACCCCTCTCGATGAAGAATTAGTCATCGATGCACGACGTAATCGTCATTCTCATTCAACAGGTATAAGACTGCATATTGTCTCGGCGCGGCGTCTCGCTCCAAGTCTGGTGAGCAGGCATGTTAGGAAAAAGTTTCCTCTTATGAGTGGGTGCCAGTGCTGTTACATCTCTTCCTCTTCTACAATTTATTTTATCTTTTAACGATATGAACAAGAGAATAGAGAATCAGCTAATAAGCTAAAGGTCTTCAAAGTAACGATATAACTTCTCTGGTGTGATAATTACAGTTTTAAGGAATAGGTGACAAGTAGTTGGAACAGCTGTTGTACTTGCTGTGGTGAAAAAATAAAATTTTGATATTCTCTGTATATAATAGACCAGTGGTCAACATTGTTATTTTAACAAACCAAACAGAACACCAACAAACGAAATTGTTTTGCCGACTTTATGAACCCAAATAGTTGGACCTACTCTATAGATTTTTGAGTAAAACAATTAGTATAAGGGAACTTGATGATGTGAAAGTCTGGTTTGTGCAGGTCTGGCGTGAAATCCACCTAATGGTTATGGATGGTAATGGTAATTATGAATGGGTTTGTCAGACTGTATGGCCTTAATCCTACATTATGCAAATGCACCACCACCATGTGAAGGTATCCTTTTTGCTGCAACGGTATACAATTGATATGGAAATCTGTATCGATATAATAAAACGAAAGACTGGTACATGTTCTTCGATCATTTTGTTGCAGATAAAATTGATACCTCTAGGTTTGGTTCGTTAATATAACTCAAAAACAGAAAGTGCTCAGCTTGTGAAGGATCTCGATTTGAAACTGCATTGATTTTGGAATAATTTTTCTTTTGGATCAGCATTTGGTTTGCAAATCAATTAGTAGCAGACTGTAGATTTTTTGTTGTACGGAGTCTTTTTTTTTGATAAATCATTCCAAAGTAGGTCTTGAGATATCATTTTTTCTGTAACGGTATTCGATTGATACGACAATTCGTAAATATATGAACTAACAAAAAAACGAAAGACTATTCCAAATAATTTTGCTGGTATGAAATCATTGATCCGTAGCTTTGGTTTTCGATAATCTGCTTTCGCGACAGAATCACTAACATCGCTTAACAAAAAATCTTCAACTGTTCGGCTAATTTAGGAGCTCTCGTTTTTGACAACTCACATTCCCTCCTTGTTCTTGCTTCAACATTGATCTTAAATTCTATTTTCTTTATGGTTACTTTTGGTCATTGTGGGGCAAAATAGGAATATGACAAACTGAAACTATGGACCTATCCATTCTTCTTGAGATTAAACAGATACCTTCAGTGGTAGGGTACTTTACTGACCACGGTCGGTAAAGTGCACTTCGATAGCGTATGCGCATGCGCGCTTGTTCCTTCACTCGACGCGCACTGTTCTTACGCCTGCTCTGCGCAGGACTTGTCTCTTCACACTAACCTCCAAAGTCAGAGGTAAGTTGACTAGAAAGGTTGAAACCCATTCTCTAATGACATAAAATATCGTGTGCCATAGCAGCGTAGTTTTTTACTTACATGGAGCACAATATACTATTACACAAAAGGAGGAAATGTATAAGATTGAAATTAAAATTTTAATTTTTTTTAATGTTTCAAGTATTGTCCGATGTATTGTTTAAAAATATTTTCCAAGATGCATACCTGATACATGGCGGCAACCTGGCAAGTATATCGTTTGATCTCGTTAATAGGAGAAATAAGTTCTTGGGCTCTTCTAGTATTTCTCTTTGCACTTCTCTCTCCTCCATCTTCTGTCTCTCTTTCTCTCTCTTGGAGACTCATTCTCTCTTTCTCTTTGAGGCTCCTTCTCTCTTTCTCTTCGAGGCTCCTTCTCTCTTATTCATGATACAACAGGGAGCCTGTTAGATCGCGCACTCATCATCCTATTGTTCTCTAATAAAAGACCCTTTGCCCACAAGATGCATGGAGCATGTTCCGTTTCTACGTGTGTTGTCTTATTCTTCGGCTGCTTAGATGCTCCTCTTGTATTCATCCTTCTTTTCTCTAATTTTTATTACTTGATAAATATCTGCTCTGCTCCGAGGAGCAAGGCGCTCTACAAATCATTAGGAACCTACTCCAAACAGAAAAAAATCTGGGTTCATCTTGAGTCAGATATCCATCCAACGTTAAGATACAGCATTTTTAAAATAAAAAATGACCTAGGCTGAATTTTTTGAAGGATGGAAATTGCATTGAGCTAACGCGGGAGTTACTGCGGTCAAACCTTAAAAAAAGCAGCGAAATATTTGGATATATCTGGTAAAGGAGTGAGTTTGGAATAAACCAATCATGGAACGTGAAGTACGATGGAATTGGAAAGCTCTTCACCTCGGATGACCGCTAGAGAGATTGTTTGGCAAGCCTTATCGAAACGGTCTTGCGGGAGGAGTATAAGTGAAAAGCAATCTTCTTAGTTAAAAGCTGATCATTTGGGTTGAAAATTCCACTCTTTTGAAGATTATTCTTCACTATGATTTCAGAAACAAACATCTTAACGGAAACTAATGTATTTGGGAGGGTATTACCTTCTTATGATTGAGAATTTATGTGCTTTGTTCAAGATTCGTTTTTTTGGTAGTGAATTATATCTTCGGTAGAAAATTTATCTTCCTGGTTGAAAACTAACTATTCAGTTGGATGTTGAACTCTTTTCGTGAAAATTAATTTTTTTGTTCAAGATGTATTATTTTAGATTGAACTTTATTTCTTCGGTTGAAAATCAAGAAACATTATTGAAAGTTTATCATTTCCAGTTGAAAACTTATCTGTTAGATTGATCTGTCAATTTTGTTAAAAAATCTACCTTTTTGGTTAAAATTTGAACTTTTTGGTTGGATGTCAGACTTCTTATTCAAATATTCAATTATCAGGTAGAAACACATTATTTTGAAGGGAAAACATATACATGATATATGGTTCAACAAGTTCTACTAAAGTTCTACTTTGTATCTTGAATATCCAACAATCAAGTTAAGAATTGATATCTTCGTTTGAAGATATCCTTTTTTTGAAAAATCACATTTTTTGCCGGAAAATAGCTATTTGGTTAAAAATTAAAGTACTGATTTGAATATTGAACCATCTAGTAGAAAACTACTTTTATGTTAAAAAACATATTTTCTGGCAAAAACTATCTTTTTTAAATTGAATTTTTTGTAAAACGATTCGTCCTTTCAGCTTGAGAATTCCACAATTTGGTCGAAAATTAAAGTTTTTAATTGAAAATTGCTTTTTTTTTGGTTGGAAATGTATAATTTCTGACCTTTTAGTTAAAAATTCAACCATTTCTGGAAGAAATCTAGCTTCATGTTTTAAAATGAAGTATTAATTTTGATATTGAATTATTAGGTTGAAAAGTTCGTCTTCTTTCAAAGTAAATCAATTTGTTGAAAATTCAGCTGTTTTGTAGATAATCCGCTGTTTACTTCAGAATTATAGAATTTTTAGTTGAATATTTATCTGATTTGTAGATGATTAATATTTTCGTCTCAAAAGATAGATAACTTTGATAAAACTTCGTCTTTTTCTGATAGAACATTAATCTTCGTGGTACAAATTCAAATTCCCCATTTACGATTCCAGTTTTGGCCAGAACATATAGTTATTAGTTGAAATTAAACTATTTATTCTGAAACTAAATGTATTTCATGCAATTTTTTTTTATTGCAAATTGGATAATTTTAGGACGAAATTCAGAAAATAGGACAGCTTCAAAATGAGAGGCGCAGTAATTCTCAATTTAGGAACGTTCGAAGTTTAATGCGTCCAGATTCAAATTTTCGGAATGAGATAATTTCAAATCGGCAGGAATGAAAATTCCATTTTTCTCCAATATAGCGTTGAAATTGAACAATATCAATCGAGAATTTCCAAACAATTGAATAATTTTAAATTCGTGAAGTGCTTGAAATTATATAATTTCCAGTACAACGGTTGTAGATAGAACATTAGGCACTTGAATTTTTTCATTCTGAAATTGAATGAGTTCGAATAAAATCTCTGAAAATTTGAGGTTATTGGATTAGAATTTCATAATCTTGTTTTCACTTGCTGAGAAGCATGTGAATAATGCTTTGTTATTTATAAAAATAAATTTCGAACACCCGCATTTATTCATCGTCCATATTATTTCTTATACGTAAGGTAAAGTTTTCTTCTTATAAATAATTGAAATCGTAAAATCATAATTTTTTTACAAGTCAAAATCCCGATTCGCCTCCGAAGCCTCGTTTTCTAGCCAACAACACAATGTTGTTTAACTTAATTTCATTGTTCATAAAACTGGAAAATGTATGCACTTTGTCATGTCTGAAGCTACTCTTCTCTATGCTTTAAAATATAACAAAAGTAAATTTATTTTAATGTTTGACATCAATTGATTGAATACTATGAACGTGAATTAAAACTTATGTATAATGAAATTGTACTCAACTTACTTAAATTTTAAGAATTTCTGATGCAATATTATTTTTCATAATAATTTCTTGTCAACAAAAAATTATTTTCAAACGTTCTTCATTATGGAAACTTTAACGCGAATCAGTCGATACACTATCAAATCATAGAAAGGAAAACAAAAAACAATAACAGATTTCATTGTAACATTACTGTGGTCGTTCTTTACACATTCTCTTTCCTTTCTTTAAATTAAAAAGTTTTAATCTTCGTGATTAGAGCAAGTATAATAATATTGAAATTTTGCGTCTTCGATGTTTGCGCTACCTAACTGGGGTGGTTTTAACTAGACATGCTTAGCTGTTTATGACATTTTTAGGTTACAACTCGCTTCTCATAATTCGCTGGTGCATATGTAACAATTATAATATGATGATGCATAATTAAGTTTTTAAATCTAAATATTTTGACCAATCCATTCTTCTGCATGTATTCCGGTGGAAAAAATAAGCTACTATCCTTATTTCGACAGCTTCATCAGGCGAAATAAGGGAAACAGACTATTTCACCCAAAAAAGCTGTCGAAATAGTCTCATCCTACTATATATCGCACTGATTATTGCATTGCTTATATATCGCATTCTTTATCATTGATAAAAAGGGAGAAGCAACGATTTCAAGTTAAAATGATTTTCAATGTCGAAAGAATATAATAACCTTACTCTTTAGCTGATTTTGAATCCATTTTAGCTCAACTTTTATAGTATTGAAGCGCAACGTGCGCCGCGCATTACAATATAATCATATACATATATATCAGTGCTTCCCTTTTAAGCTGCATCTTTTTATTCATTTTTTACAACCCTTTGTTTTTTACATTAAGGATGTAGATCCAGGTTGTTGACACTGGTACCCATTTAAAATTCTCGATAATGGAGCTGTTCCGTACAGTATAGGTATACATATAATATAACGAGGCGAGTTGAGATTGCATCTGTCACAGAGCGGAAACGGCTGCACCCGCGACTTCCGTTCCAGGGGGTTGAATTACACTACCCTTCACGGGGTTGGACTTGGTGTATTACTGCATTATTTGAGAGAAATCATCTATGCAAGTACAATGTACATTGATACATTATTGTACTATCCACGAAAGAAGTTAATTTCCTCTGCGGTCACTTTTCTGAAAGAAGGTTCACCACGAACAGTCCAAACGGCAGTAAGAACACCCTTGTAAAATATATTTCACTGTTGCAGAGACAATTCAAGAAATTTATCCTATATAATTGTTTCCAGAGCCGGGTTAAGGCATGGGCCGACCCGGGCCCGGGGCCTCGCCGTGCAGGGGGGTCCCGCGAAGATAGCATGGGATGAGAAAAGAAATTTTTTGAATCTCTGTAAAAAATTTTTATTGATAATCATAAAAGATATTGAAAATCAATGAATCACTATTCTGTTTACTTATAAATATTTTTATAGATTTTATTTTTAAAACATTTTCGGAAAATCAGCAAGAAATAGTTTGATTCGCAATTAAGAGAATGTGTTAACAACCAAAAAAAATTATTTGCGACTGCAATATTGAACTCATGGTCGAAATGAATTATTCAAGTGTTAAATGTATTAATTTTTGAATTAAAAGTCGAATTTCCAACAAATTATGAAAATTTCAACCCATTTAGTGTGTTTTCAATCGAAAAGTTGGATTTTCAACCAAAATGTTCAATTTCTATATGAAAGAAAGGAGTTCAGGATTGAACAAATAATTTTAAATAAGAAAATACGCAATTCAGCCGAACATTCGATTTTTCAACGAAATAAATGATTTTCGACGACAATTTTGAACTTTTAACAAAAAAATTTGGATTTCGAGTTAAGCGCATTGATTTTAACTAGAAAGACGGATTTCTAACAAAATGTGAGAGTTTTCAAACCATAATAAGTGAGTCTTCAACAAAAAATTTGGATTTTAAACCAAAATGTTCAAAACTGGACCAATTAAATTTTACCTTGAAAAGATGAATTTTCAACAAAATATGGAATCCTGCAACCCAATAAGAGAGTTTCTAATCAAAAAATTGAATTTCTATTACATGAGTTCAACTTGCAACCCGCAGCAGTTGAGCTCGTCATCGAGAAGATGAACTTCCGACGAAATTACGAATTTCTCACAAAATATGAAACATTTCCACCAAATAATTGAATTTTTTATAGAAAATGTGGAATTCCATTCAAAACGTGAAATTCAAAAACCTAAATAAAGGAGTTCAGAACTTGACAAATTAATTTTTAACTAGAGAAGGCACGTTTTCAAGAAAGTGTTGAGTTTTCAAGCAAATAAGAGAGTTTTTTTACTGAGAAGATGAATTTTTCATTGGAAGAGACGAATTATCAATAAATTTTTTTTTTTTTTTTCAATGAAATGTGTTTTCAACAAGACTAAAGAATAAAAAATATTATGAAGTTTTGAACAAAATGAATAAATTCAGACTTGGGCAAATTAATTTCTAACTAAGAAAATGAATTTGTGAAAAATTATAAAACATTCCATCAAAGTGAGTGTTCAATGGAAAATTAGATTCTTGAAGAAAATATTCAATTCCAACTAAAATGAGTGATCAGCATTTGACAAATAATTTTTAACTAGAAAAGGCGAATTTTCAACAAAGTATATAATTTTTTGATTGGTTTAGAGACTTTTAAAAGAAATTTAATTTATAAAACAAGAGTTCAACTTCCAACTTAGTAGTTTAGCTCTTCACCCAAAAGATAAATTTTCTACCAAGAAGATGAATTTCCTATAAAAAGAGACTGATTGTCAACAACAAAATTTTATGTGGGAACAAGGAAAAGTTTTTAAAAATCATAATAGAGAAGTTTCTACTCTAATGTTGAATTTTTGAGAAAAATAAAAACTTTAGAGTTGGACAAATTGATTTTCAACAAAGAAGACGAATTCGTAACAAAATGTGAAACATTTCATCTATATAAAGGAGTTTTTAATACAAAATGATATTTTCGAAAAGGGAGAAAATTAAATTTTTAACGCAGTAGTTGAATTTTCAGCCTACAGAGATGCATTTTCCACGAAATACTCAAATATGGAAAAAATTGGTATTCACCCAAAAAAAGTTGCATTTCCAATCCAAAAGGATATGGAAAAATGTGATTCCGGCAAAAGGAGATGAATCTACCAAAGTCGTTTGAATTTTAAGACTCAGTTTTGACACAATTGGAATTCCCTTTTAAACTTGAGGTTGAGAGGATCTTGAATTGAAAAAAAAAAATTTTGGTAGCAAAGATTATCCTTTTGCGACGGGCTTCATCTAGTCCTCTAAAGAAATATTTCTGATTGTTCTAAATATATATTCAGATGGTTAAAAACAAAACAGAACATCAAACGCATGAAATTGATCGTCGCACCGAATTTCTCGATGAAGAGATACTTCGTTGTAATAAATTGGATATTCCTTCGGAAAAATATCATGAACCGAATGGAATCAGAGAATTTTACGAAGATTTAGAAAATTGGTGCGGCCTAGAGTGGACTCTCTTGCATTCCAGAGACTGTGACAGTCTGTCACGTGAATAATTGAATAGTTTGAGTTCGACGGTTTTATCATTTAAAAAATATTAATATTGTTCTGGAATTTTCGGAAATGGCTCAAAATATAAATGAAGGGACATCTGCCTGTTTCATCCCAGTTTCTATTTCTTTCAAATAGTACATTTTCGTCAATTTGCAGTCATAAATGTGAGCAAAAACAGGGCTTCAGAGCCCTAGCAGAAATATGAATAATAATTGATTGGCCAAATGGAAATTTATATATTTTGAATCATATCCCAGAATCGAAGCACAATATATTGATCTCAAAAATACAAAGCCATTGAATAATAGTTGATAATAGTTGATAATAGTTGGTAATAGTTGATCAAGTGACATGCTGTCACAGGGAGTAGTGAAGGGGAGTCAGGGATCCGAGCATGAAATCGGAGCTCTAAAAAATAATCAAGTTCATCAGAATAAAAATAAATTGGAATTGTTTCAAATCTGTTGAAATATTGTAAAATGATTTCCTAAGATTCTTTTGATTTCCGAGTGAATGGCTCCATTGGGTGGTCTCAATCTCAACTCATTGATTTCTGCTGGTACACTTGCTGAAACTCCCTCTGTGTTAGTCGCGTGTGCTTTTGCTCCCTCCCCTTTCCCCTCTACAATTACTTTCTAAGAATGAACAACTCTGTCGATCAGATATTTAATCATTTTAGTACATACCTTTGAGGCTAAAGATCAAGAAACACTCAATCTGCAAGTGCAGTGCTATAACGTAACGACTGCATACATAAGAAGGAAATACTCTGCATTCTTTCTTTCTCTTTATGAAGTGAATAGAAAGTGGGTGGATATTCTTTCAATATATTTTGTTCGATGACATAAAATGAAGAGAAGATTTCGAAAAAAAACACTTGAAAAGTGACCAATTGAGTGGCCGGAAACGAAAAGGTGAAGAGCGCTTGAAAACGCTCAAAAGTATTGTCCAAACGTCTTGTGATACCGAAATTTCAAAATTAAAAAAATGTGATTGTAGAGAATGACAAGATGGAACTTTTTTCCATTTGGAGTTTTTCAATTCGATTTATATTTTTAATAGTAAAAATAAGAAATCGATTAAAAAGGTGGCCAAATTCAATTATTTTTCGAAACATAAATCGTCTCAACTCAGACAAATATTATTGAAACTTTTTAAAATTTGGTCGACGAAGAAAAGTATCGAGTGAACTTCAAAGTTGAAACAACTTCCAGTAAAAAATTTGTTCCTTGATATGGGAGGAAGATTTCTGGAAATTTTCAGGTCAATTAATTGAAAATTGACGGAAATATCCATTTTGTAAGAGAACATGTGATGCCGTATACGATTGCATCGTTAGCAGATTCAAGCGCTTCTCAACGTTAGTACTCTCGCCTGTATATTCTCCCATAAAGGGAGAATAAAGGGCTCTTAAAAAATTTACAATTAGGTCGAACATGTTCTCGTCAACATTTTCTATTGTCATTGTACGTATGTTTTGGGGGACATTTCAATTATCTTACACTTAAAAACAAACCATCACAAAATTCATGTACATATGTGTTTTGATGAAGGATTTGCGATTTCGTTAGAAAATCCAAGTATTTGTCTGAAAAGTAACTATTTCGTTGAAAGTTCGCCTTTTCAACTTTATACTTAAAAAATTGATAATTCTTTGAAAAAATTAACAATTTTTTCGAAAATTCATCTTCGGTTGGAATCCAAATCTTCCAGATCAAAACTTCAAATCTTTCCTGATTCGAACATCCCCTAAAATGTAATTTTTTTTGTTGAAGATTTATAATTTTGTTTTAAGCTTATCTTTTTGGCCTAAGGGTTAAAAAACTTGTTTGAAAGTTAAACTGTTTCGTTAAAAAAACATTTTTCGGTTCAAGATTCAATACAGTTGCGTGGAAATTTAACTAAATATTCTCTTTGTTGTTGAAAACTTGACTGCTTTATAGACCAAAATTTGTTGTTGTTGATAGTTGAAAACTATTTTTTGCTTACAGTTGAAATAGTCGGAAAGATATGTATTATTATGAAAAATAATTTTTTCTTTTATGGAGATTCATCTATCTGGTAAAAATTGCCACTCTCTTGAGTAAAAAAAAATTTTTTAGCAGAAATGTTATCTTTCTCTTTCGAAACCAAAACTCTTCTTTTAAGAAAAGTATTTTTTTATAGAGGATTGATCTCTTCTTCTGAAAATTCGTGTTCTTGGATGGAAATGTATCTATTTAATTATGAATGCAATATTTTCTTTTGAAATTTCAAGGATCTAAGGCGGTTGACAGTGAATTTTTTATATTATCATAAGAGTTATCAGACTTGTATTTGCCCATTTTATTCAAGAGAAAATTCATCCCTGGAATATTTTTTGCTTGAAGTATTAGCTATCATATTTTTGTTTTAATCCAACGTATATTATTTCAATCAATATTAGTTTATTTTGAAAGATTTACAGACAATGCTTATCTTTGCTAACTTCTCTCCTTCTTTTCTTTTCTTATTCCTTCCTTCTCTTCTTCACCTGACTCTCTTCCTATCCATGCTTTCTTTTTCTCTTATATCTCTTCTACCCTTTTCTTCTCCTAAAATTTCTATTTTCTTCCCATCTTTTCCTCTTCTTCTCCTTTTTGCTTGATTCTGCTCCTTTTTCTTCCTTGTGCTTTCCTTCGTTCCTCCTCTTTTTCTCATTACTCTGTTCTTCTCTTCTTTTTTTTCTTTCAACTCTCTCCTCTTTTTCTTCTTTTCTGTTTCTCTTTATTCTCATCATCTCTTCTTCTCTTCTTGGCTTTACGCTCCCTTTCCTCCCACTCCCTTCTTCTTTTCTTTTCTTCTTCTTCTTCTTCTTCTTCTTCCAACTCTCTTCTGCTTCTTGCACTCTTTCTCTCCTTACTTTATCCTTCTC
>WSXT02175574.1:0-22038 GCA_011762715.2 Neuroterus valhalla | reverse complement strand
AAGAATTAACGGCTAATTACTATCATGACGATTGGAAGAAATAACTGTGAAGTGTGAACAATGATACATTCCAAAACCAATTAGTTTTCTTAGTTCGAATTCATCAATAGATTACTTCAAGTGCAAAGTTGACACAAAAAAGGGATTTCTGAAAGAACCGCAGCCTCCTTGTATAACCATAGGAGGATATGATTTGTAATAACGTTTCATATTCTGAACAATTATATTTGTTGAATATTTGTTTGCCGTGGGGGCTAAGGCATGAGCTTTGGACCCATTTCTTCTGGTTGCGGGTTCGATTCCCGCCTTGCACTCTGAAGAGGTTATGTGAAGGAGAGGTTGGTAAATATAGAGAAGAGGTGTTATATGTAAGGGCTCTCAAACCCATGAAAGGGATAGTATGAATAAATATTTCAAAATATTTCAGTAATTTACTTGTACTTATTATATAAAGGAAGTTAAGATTGCCATTCCAGAAAAAAACCAAAACTTCCAAGGATTATTTTCAGAGGATACCGTCGTAAATATTAATATTGACTTTTCTCTAGACAATTACTATTGTGACATCAGTTAATGAGTGCCTTGCTCAAACTGGTAATTGAGGTAATTGAGGTAATTGAGCAAATAAAAAGAGAATTAAAATTTGTCAAGAAGGAACGTGGAAAGATCAAGGTAGGAAGAAGGAAGACAAAGCAGGAGGAGAAAAAGTGGTTTACCGTCAAATTTCAAAATTTGATAGGAAATGAATGGAAAGCTGAGGGGGTGAAGAAGGAATGAAGAAAGATCGTGGAATAGAGGTTGAACAGATCGCAAAGAGAAGTTGAGACGGAAGGAGAAGTAGAATACTTCAAAGAAGTAAGGAAGGAGAATAAGTGTATCAACGTTGTGATATTTAGGATGGGAGATATAATAAGAGTGTAGATATCAAACAGTTGATGGGAAAATACAATGTGGAATCTGCGATTGCGAATTTGAATCCTGGTGGCATGTTCTTGAAAAATGTAGTGGAGAGGGAGCAGATAGTAAAAGTGTGTATGAAAAAGGTTGATTTTGGAGAAGGATGGACATTGAGAAAGTTTGATGATGAGGCTGGCAAGAGTCTTGAAGGAAGATGGAATTCACTTATACATAGCTTCATCAGACAATTCATTAGAAAAAAAGAATTTCCCTAACGATTCGCAAATTCACTACCTTCTTCATCAGTGGCATTCTTCGTAAACATTATGGTTAGAAGTTAAATAATAGTATAATGAATTAGAACTGCAATTAGTTGGAAAATATAGTTGAAACTTACAAGGTTCTTGTTCTTAAACATGGTCGTAAGTAAGTAGTCTTGTAAGAGACAATGGTTAGAATGACAAATTTTTAGATGGTACAAGTGGTTGTAAAGGAATGTTGAGGAACTGGAGACCCGCGAATGCATAAAAGAGAGGGAGAAGTTACCATTAATTTCTGTAAAAAATAACTCTATATCCTGTGAATGTATGGTTATACATAATTATATAAATATTTCTTTTCTATCACACTGTAAAAAGAAAAATTAAGATTGTCTTCACAAAATGTCCAGTTTATGGACTTTGTAATAACATAGATGAAGTCTAGAGAGCTCAAGTGTATTCCTTTCCAGATGCTAAATTAACCCAATTTGGAATGAATCCAATCCTCAATATGTACTTGAAGCAAATATTTGGTTTGTAGCAATGTGAATGCAATTGCACCATTCCAAACACGATATTCAAACACAAATATGAAATGGATATAATATTCGTTATTGATTTAATACTCCATGATGTTATACAAGTTTTCAAATTTGGTACGAATCAAATTTGTCTCTATTTCAAATTAACTGAAACTGCATATCAAGAAAATTAATTCTATTATATTTCATTATTGGATTATCCATAATAATGAATAGCTTTTCAATCATATTCGCAATCAAACTGTTCCTGGCAGGAGAGACCTTTGAAACATAAATTGATCTCGACTAAAAATAAATTTAACTTCACGAGATCAACAATCGTTGGGTCGAATAAATTGACAAAGGGAACCCAATTTTTATTCCTATTTATTTCTTATTTTATTCATCTATCATTTATTATAATCCATTTTTTTTTAAAATTTTTATTTCATCCCTCTGGAAAAAGGAAGCATCGCAACGTAAAAATAGAGAAAACTCCGTCCTGTTTCAGAATCAATGAGTAAATAGTTAACAGCTAGTATGAGAAAAATATCTGCGTTACACGTCGTTAAGAATCAAGGAGCAGAATACAATTTCTTAATCTGATAATCTAATAGAATATGAGCAACTGGAAAATTTTCCTCTATCCTATTATGACTTTACCATAGAGAATGACTTCGATCTATTTTCAAATCTACATTCATTTGTTGATAATTCTGATGAAGATTTAGAAGGTAATGTTGGAAAGGAAGCAGATTCTTTTGAATTGAATGAAAGTTAGAAATTCTTGGAAGTTACATCAATTGAAAAGGGTACAGATCTTCAAAAGAGAGATACATGATTAGAGTAAGAAACAAAGAATAAGACAGTTCTTTTTGCTCAAATGAAAAAGGTACCACGATAAATTGAAGACAAGTACAATCATGAAGATATTCAAGAACTTACTAATGAAATTGAAGAAAAAACTGGATGAGAAATCGAACAGATCTTGCGTTGTTCATTTTTTGACTATGTTACCAAAAAGTTGAGGGATTCGAAAGATAAGATTAGAGTTCGGAGTGTCGTACAGTTTGGCTTGTGAAAGAGTACAATTATAAAGATTTTGAAAGCTGGAAGAGTCTGTATCTAACGGTTAAGTAACAAATCGATTTGGACAGCTGAAAATTGTTCGAGCAGGGAACCAGAGCTATCCGGAATAGAAACTTGATTTTATGTTCTAAAAAATAACACAACAAAAAAGTTAAAGGCCTAAGGAGTACATTTCGCAAAGCTCAAGCAAAAGCAGGTACCAGAAGTTTTTAATCTTTCAAACAAATCAGGAATGATGAAAAAGAATGTAAACAATATTTGGCCGCCACAGGAACATCTACAATGGAAAAGACCGCTAAACGGAAGCGTTAAAATTTCATATGCATACATACATGCACACATACATACATGCATTCATACATACATACATGCATGCATACATCCATTCATGCATACATACATACATACATTCATGCATACATACGTACATACATACATACATGCATGCATACATTCATGCATACATAGGTACATGCATGCATGCATACATACTATAACCCTTGTTTTTCCTAATTAATAATTTTTTTATTTTAAACTTCACTCCCGCATGGGATTATTTCATTAGGAGTTTGCCTGAAGGGCGCTAGATCGTTTGGTAAAGAAAAAGGACTCTAAATGACCAAACAAGTCCCTAACCTTTTCTGAATTCTTTGAATATGAAAAACTGCTTATTCTAAATACCCTTTAACCAGCCCAACACAGAGAGGGGGGTGAGTGAGGATAAATCTGAGCAAGGCAGAACAACCCCAGAATAAGGAAGTCCAGGTATACGGGTCACAAAGAAGAAATTTAGTTATTGCATCGAAAATCAGGCACATATTATTTTCACTCCCGTAAAAAAAAACTAGAACTAGTTAACAATATTATATTGACTTCCGATGACGGATCAGATTGCGAACTTTTATCGAATTATTTTCATAATGACGTGGGTTGGAACCTTCTCTTATCCTCTCAGAATGGTGCACTCACCTTTGAGGTTAAACATAGTGTTACCTTTCTGTTGGGCTCCCGTCCTAAATTTCATGAACAGTTTCAAGCCGTAATAGGTCCCGACCCGTGTATAAACTGCTAGACTAATAAATTTCCTTAGAACGGACACGTCGAATCCAAAATTCCCGTGCTTCCGATTAAATTTGACAAGGCAAAATTCCACCCATATACCACCAGTCGAGAATCAGCATGAGAAACATGAAAATTACGTAAATTCAATCGATTGGATATGTTCCACTATGGCGTTCCCTTTTGACATTCAAAAGTTCTGACACGTTGCCACCATACTGGAAAATGTCACCCGTCTGTTGCTATTCACTACGACCACTTATGTTTCCGACATCTGTACCTGAAAATTACGTAACGTCACTCAACTGGACACGTTCCACTATGGCTATCTTCGTATAATCTTCAACCTGGTCGAAAAACACAACAACGCCTTGAAAGTTGAACGAGAAATCTGCGAATAACATGCTTGCCGTCTCAGTTCTACTCCTATTCGTTTGGGATGGTTCTATGGATGAAGAACGAGTTCAAGGCCCTTCACATCACTACCCGCAAGATGATGCATATAAAGAAAACTTGCATATCAACTCGTTCGTTCAGCGTTTATATATCGCATGCCGTAAAAGCTAACGTGGACTTCTCAATACAACCGTCGTACCATTGTAGGTACTGTTCATATCATCGCGAACGGTAGAGATCCTCTCCTGGAAATGGTCAGGCAGTTGAAACCCTTGGCCTGAACCTCAACATCAGGAGTGAGAACAGTGCATTACTCCATTAAGATGCCTGACTTCTAAAAGCACAGGTGAAGAAAGCGGAGGCCAAGAACTTCCTGATACAACATGAAGACAAGATGGTGCACGGAAACTGTTACAAAATAGTTAAAGATTATTTCTTGTCACATGAGTCAACGTTTGCTTTTCCAAATCATCTGGACTCAATCCAGGAAAAGAGAACTTCATTTTCGCGTGTCAGGACGATGTGATCTCAACCTTAGCATACCGTAGCAGCATATTACGTCGAGAGGTTTCCAGCGATAGCTGCAGGGCTTATCTATGTAGTTGAAATTTTTCTCTTTTCTGGGGTCCAGAAGAAAAACTTTAATAAGCCTTCCTAGGTTGAGGTTGGAGCTCACGCAGTTGGGAATCTGGTAAAATTTGGCACTTTCAAATTAATTTTTTACCCAAAGTCCATAAAATTTGTAACGGAACTTCAATTTCACGAGGAATACGCTTTTGACACAAAAAGATGAATTGATCAAGAAGAGTCTTATTTTCGACATGTATCGATTTTCCAGTTGTGCGAAAAAAAATTTTCAACTGTAAAGACGAATTCCCTGGAAAACAATTAAATTTTCAAATCGGAAGTATTAAGAAAGAACCTAAATGTTATTTTTTAATCAAAAACTTAAACTTTATTGGAGAGAGCAACGATGACAGCAATCGGAGTGCAGAAAATGTAAGAAGTGTGATGTGATAAAAGTGCTATAAAGTGTGATGTGATGAATCGTACGTGTCGCGTCGTTCAGGCCGTGCTGACACGGAGTTCAGTTCATACGTAGATTCTGGACCGAAAAGATCTGTAGTCGGACTTTAAGCATTCTTCATATTGATTTCTATTTCGTACATGTATACTCGCTGTAATTTCTCTATATGCGTTTTCCAAAATATTTCAATTGTTTCTGATTTAACATTATGAAGCCCACTGTTTCTATTATCAACTGCCAACAAACATTCCTTGGATGAACAAAAATTTTCAACCTTCAAAGGAGGATTTTGAACAAACAGTTGAACTGCAAGCTTGAGAGACCAGTGAACTACAAACAGTGGAATGCTCAACTTGAAAATGAACATCGTGTATACAAAAGTTATTTTTCAAGGAAATAGTTGAATATTCTATAAAAATGGAAATATATTTAGTTTGCAAAGGAAAATTATCAACAAAACAAAACAGGAATAAAAATCACTTATGGAGCAGTAAACTTCTAGGCCAAAAATATTGATTTTTGATAAAAAAAAGTTGAGATTTAAACGTAAAATATCAATTTCAAGAGGAAAGTTGATTCTTGTTCCAAAAGTTGATTTTGGAATAAAAAATGGTCAATTTATGATAGAAAATACAATAATGAAATTAATACTTCAAAGAATTGTTCTTTAACCGAAAAATGAACCAATTTTCAATTATATAGTTCAATTTTCAATCGAATAGATGAATCTTCATTTTAAAAAATTGAATTTGTTTGATATTGAATCAATGAATGATCTGTTTTTCAAACAACATTGGTAAACCAAAACTGAATCTGAATAGAATAACATTCGAGCAAGCAGTTTCATTTTTATCGAAGGAGATTGATTGCACCGGCATACGAAAAAAAAGTTTTCTGTACACCGGTCGCGACCTATCTATGGGTATGTTTTTCGACCCGCTGAATTCGAATTTCAATTAAGTTTAGGCCGTAACCCTCCAATTTTGAGTAAATTGCAAAAACCGTAAGAGATAGCGAAAATTGGGTGTACTAGTAATAAAAATAATTTTTGGATCTAGGGCAAGCATAATTTTCATGTATTTTGAACCGTTGAATACTAATTTCAAGTAAACTTAGATCATGAGCCGTTTTGAATCTAATAAAATTGTGAAAAACCTATAAAAATTGTAAAGAACCCATGAAAATGGCAAAAATTGCAAAAAAATGCGATTATCTTGATAAAAAAAATGTTGTAGGATTGGATCAAAGGAGATTTTTATGTATTTTAATCTGCCTAATCCGAATCTGCAATTTATTTGGCCCATATTCCCTCGAACACTCAAAAAAGTCGCATATAACCAATAAAATAGCAAAAAATTGCAGTCGAAAAAATTGAAAAAAAATCTATTGAACACGAATAAATACAATGAAAAATACGATGAATAAGACCATTACCAAGCAGATTATATTATGTGAAAATCTCCTTCGATGCGAGTCTACAAAATTTATTTTATCAAGATGATCCCAATTTTTTGTGATTTTTGCCATTCCCATAGAGTTTTCACAATTTTCATAGGTTTTTTACAATTTTATTGAATTCAATACGGCTTATAATCTAAGTACACTTGAATATAGTATTCAACGGTTTAAATTACATGAAGATTATGCTTCCCTTAGATCCACAAATTATTTTTATTGTTAAAACATCCAATTTACACTATTTCTTACAGTTTTTTGCAATTTACCTGAAATCGGAGGGTGCACGGCCTAAATTGACTTGAAATTCGGATTCAGCGGGTCGAAAAACATACCCGTAGATAGGTCGCGCCTGGTGTACAAAAAACTTTTTCTTTGTGCCAGTGTAATCTAGTCAAAAAGAAGTTTTCACAAAATTTAAATAAATTCCTTACAAAAAATTATTTGAAGGAATTACGTAAAATTCTGTATCGGTAGAAAGTTTGTATAATATAATACTTACTTCTGGCAGTCTTGTGATTCAGTTCTTCGTCTTCAATGGCCTCGCTGATATTAAGTGGAGGTTCGACTTTCACTTCTGTCATTTTCGAAGCTCTTTTGAAGCTCATTTCTTGAAGCTTAATCAGAAGCTCACATAACCCTTCCTCTAACAAGTACTCGCCGATTTTCCGCACGAGGCATTTCGTGAGACTACCTGCCTGAAACCGATAAAAGGATGGATCATTAATACAAATTGTGTACACCTTAGTAGATTTCAACATATCTATACCCCCCTCTTCCGACGGATTTTGACACAAATTAACCTCTTGACTCTATGCGTTTGTCAGGTGAGAGTCAGAAAAGACCCGGGAGAAAATCAGGGGAGTAGAAAACTGCATAAAACAACAGTCCCTGGCGCAGCGGATTACCGGCAGGCGAGTTTAGATATGGGTATTCGATAGCATCCACTGCCCATACCCTTTTCTGAAATCATATACCCTGCTCGACAGTGGTTTAAAATGGTAGAAACCCGACCGAACGAGAATCCCAAAAGGTCACGAATCCGAGCACTAACCATGCCCGTCTACGCTTTACATTTGAGATCTCGACGATTCGAAAATCTTTACGCAGTACTGCCTTTTTCTTTAATTGGTATATAAATAGCATATTCTCATAGTATTACTATATTCTAAAAAATATACAATAAATGTACACGAATACAAATTAAACAGTGTGACTTTTATTTCGAATCGTCAGAGCGAAAAAACACGTGTAAAACTGAATGTTTATTTTTGGTTTCTGTAGGTCATGAATCTTGAACTGGCAATTATTACTCTGTAATCTCTCTGCAGCCCATATCCACTTTGTCAGTTTTGATGACGCTCAATACCGTTTCGGCTAACTAACTAATCAGGGCAAATTCAACCCGATGGTAATTACACAAAAATCCATCCGATGATATGTCCTGAATAATCTGAATAATCCGATAAAATCGAGGACAAAATGTATCCACCGTTACCGTTTTGACTTGCAATGCCGCAATCATGAGAAATATGATGAATACACTTTCAATTCGGAATTCAATTTAATTCGATATTTAATGGATATTCAAGAATAGATATTAACAATATAGATGTTTGCACATAGTATATGGATAATATGACATGACTGAGTAATATCACTGGATTTTAACGTCATTAAAGTTTTGGATGTTAGAATTCAAAATCCAAGATATTATTGAAAAGTATCAGGAAACATTTGGAGCACTTATGGTCTGAGATGTTGATACTTTACATCTGAGATATTATCGAATAATAACATAAAATATGAGGAGCTCATGTAATTGAAGATTTTAAACGTGAATATCTGGTATGTTCAACGTATAAATCGGGGATATAAATGGCGAGTGGCTGAGATATAAGAAATGTACATGCACTCTTCTCTGGTCTCTAGTGAAGCGTTCCCGTGAGCCGAACTTATGGTCTTCTTCTTGGCGCTGCTGATTTGTGACGCCTTTGCATGGTTTGATATACAAATTACTCTACTGCTGAAATAATTTGCGAATTAGAGCATGTAAAGTGTGTGAAGTTTGTAAAACGTGACCCTTCTGGAATCAGCTTTCGGTAAGTATGAATTTTCCATATTGTATGACTGCAAGATTCAAGGTAAATGAAAAACCGGAAACCACACTTAGTGTACCCAAAGGCTTTTGCTGCGTTGAATCCGAATCCAACCTCAGGAAAATGCCAGCACCCTCAGTTTTTGAGCTATTCTAACCTAAAAGGGTTAAAAACACGTTGTTTTGATGTTTTCGAGGCCCCGTAACATCGCGGAAAAGTTTTCTTCCCGAAACTGACGATGGCATCGTAAAAAACTAATCTTCACCTTAAAAATGCAAACTCTAACTTTCCGATACGATTTTTTCCGGCCGAGATGTGGCAGATTTAAATATGAAAAATTTCACTTTTCACGTATATTATTCTCGCTACAAAAATATTCGCCCAAGAAATAAAAGTAGCAAAACCATGTCTTTTACAGCTTGTTGTATGTCGATATAACCCCAGACCCCCAAAATTCAATTTCTTTAACCATCGAGCCCAGTAACCTGCTAAGCAATAACCCCAAACCCCCACAACCCAGTTTCCTTATCTCTTGAGCCGACTAACCTGTTTTGCAATAACCCTAGTCCTCCACAACCCTATTTCCTTAACCCTCAAGCCCAGTAACCTTCTATGGAGAAACCCGAGATCCCACAACCCATTTCCCTTACGGCTGAGCTTTGTGTTTCAAGACTAAAAGATGGAATGGAAGGATGATGGCAGACAATTGTTAATCACTGAAAAGGGAGGCTCAGGGATTAAGAGAATCGGATTTTGCGGGTCTGGGGTTATAGACTCACAAGTTACAGTACTCGAGGGTAAAGGAAATCTGGTTTTGAGGGGTCTGGGATTATTGCATAGCAGGTTACCGGGCTCGAGGGTTAAGGAAATCGGGTTGCGGGGGTCTAGTGTTATATCGACATACAACCAGCTGTAATAGACATGGTTATGGTACTTCTATTTCCTGGGCAAATATTTTTGTAGCAAAAATAATGTCCGTGAAAATTTTTTTTTTTCGTATTTGGATTCGTCACATCTCGGCCAAAAAGAATCGTATCGAAAAGTTAGAGTTTGTATAAATTCAAGGCACATTCATTGGAAGATAAGGAATCGGGCGTTATAAAGAATTGAATAATGTTCACTTTTTGGTTCAAATTTTAAGTTCTCCAATAGTACATTTCCATTATAATTTGCGCTTTATTGCATTTCCATACAACCCACGCGATTTTTATCTTCATTCTAATTTATATTATTCTAGATAACGAAATCGGTGCATCCTGCAATTATATTAATTGCTATTGGAAACAGAAATTTTCCATCCGACTTGGGTAGTACATATATTCATGCATTATAAATATGATTCTTTATTTGATGCCGTTTTTTTATTCACTGTTACTTTTTTTGTATCCAGTTAACGATGAGTAGTAATCGTTTATTTGATCGTTTATTTCTTATGTTCAGATTCATGGATCATACAGTGTATGCCATTACACTCCAATTGCGAGCTATATATCACAGAATGAGATGTCAGAGACGTTTTTCCTGCACGTTTTCGTAAGGACACATTCAGGCTCGACAAATATTTCTAGAATTTATACATCTAAATAATAATATATACCTATGCATTCTCATATTTATTTCTTAATTGAATAAATATTTTCACATTAACAGTATGGAACACACGTTAAAGAGGTACCCAAGCGATTTATTATTACATGTGCTAGAAATGATTGAATAAGACAAACCAAAATGAAAATAAACTGCTGATTTTTTCTCCCTTTTTCTCTGACCGTTAATGAAGAATCACGATATAATACATTTTTTAAGGCTTTGAATTAGGGTTAATACTATTTTCAATAACTTTTAAATCCAATTACTCCGTAATCATTCGTGTACGTGTTATGTTCAGTTCAAATCTGAATTCCATTGTCTGATGCATGAATGCTATTTTGATCTCAATGGATTATTTCAGTTATTTTGGTGGATGATTAATAATCCTTCAGTCAAATTGAATTATTTTCATTAATAGTGCATTCAAAAATAAATCTGAGTATCCTACATGATTATTGGCAATGCTAACAAGATATTGCTCTTTAGCATAATACCTATTATACAGTAGAATTGAGGATAATTTACTGCGATATTTGGGATTCTCGAATTTGACATCGCAGATATTTTGAGACTTAGTATCAAGATGTTACCCGCTAGTATCCATTTATCTCCGTGAAGATTCTCATTTCAGTCATTTTTGACAAGTTCCAAACAGAAGATTATGTTTGCCAATCGCCAATCAGAAACATAAGGCACCAACCCCATTATCCAATCAGTTATTTAAAAATATTCGAACGTTAGCCAGAATGATGGAAAATTTGGAAATTAAGTAATTGAATACAAATTATTTTTGAAAGAAAGGAATGCCTGAGGAAGTTTTAAAGACATATTTTTAAGAGAATTATAGATTCAATGCTTTCACGATGATCCATTATGATGAAATAAGGTATTTAGGGTTTCGATGGTGCACAAAACTACAGAAAATTTGTCGACGTTTCGCGAACGTTGCTCGCATCTTCAGGACTGGCCTAAAACTGAGGTTTTTAGGTTGTCGTGTTCCTTTATATGCTCACAACGATGCCTGTGATTGGTCAAGGATTCCAGTATGCGGATTGGTGGAATCTGATTGATCAATCAGTTCCATCGGAATAACGAAAAGCCTAATTCGATTGGTATTATATCCATTGTCCCTATTCATATTATTAGGGTGTTTTAAGATTTCGATTACTCCTCTATGCCTCCTTGGTGATATATTGTTCGTTTTTGCGATAACGGTTGCTTTTTAAAATGAAATGCTGTGTCCTTTTTCGATGTGGTGCTCAGCTAGAGCTGATTGCGTGAAATGTTTCAGCCTGACTTTACTCTCATAATCCTTTATGCGTTGGCTCACTGTTCTACCGGTTTCCTCAATACAGACTTTGCCACAAAAGCACGAGATTTTATATACTCCTGGATCACTGAATGGTGCCTTTTTGTGTTTTGGGTTGTTGAGAAGCTGACCTATTTTTGTAGGTGGTTTGAATATAGTTTGGATGTTGTGTTTGTTGAGAATTCTACCAATTTGTTCTGTGATACCTTGGATGCAGAAGGGTTTGTTTAACTTTTTGTAATTCTTTTTGTAAGTTATCTTGATCTATTATGGAGGCAGCTCTGTGAATTAGCGAGTTGATGATTGACTGTTTTTTGGGATGGATGGTGGTGGGAGGAAGCGTGAAGGTATCTATTTGTATGAGTGGGTTTTCTGTAAACTTCATGTCCTAACGTGTTGGCAGATCTTTTGTAAACTAGAACGTCCAAGAAGGGCAATTTTCCATTCTGTTCAATTTCCATAGTGAACCGGATATTTGGATGTAATTGGTTGATTAAATCGGAAAATTTGTGTTCCATGTCTCCAGATTACAAAAGTATCGTCAACGTAACGGTACCACAGTTCTGGTGTGAGCTTGGACTGGCTGAAGATTTCAGTTTCCGGATGTTCCATAAAGATGTTAGCTATTACAAGTAAAATGGGGGATCCCATTGCTACTCCTGAGGTTTGTTCGTAGAATTGATTATTGAAAGAGAAGTAAGTATTGTTGATACAGTGTTTCATCAAAGGTACAAGTTCAGAGGGAAAGTTTACGAAGGATTTGATAATATTGATCGTATCAGGGATTGGTACTTTTGTAAAAAGAGATACTACGTCAAAACTCACAATGATGTCCTGAGGTTGAATTTGAACCTGTTGTATCTTTTTGATAAAGTCAAAGGAATTTTAAACATAAGTGATAGAATTTCCCGTGAAAGGATTCAGTTCTTTGGTAGAAAACATGTTAGGTTGTAGGTTGGTGAGTTAATTGCGCTAACGATCGGTCTGAGTGGAATGTTGTTTCCGTGAATTTTTCGTAGTCCTGAAAGTCTTGGAGAAATAGAATTAGTAAGTGTCACTTTGGCTATTGTATTTCTGTTGAATTTGGAGTCCTTTAGAAGGGTTTTTGTTTCATTGACTATTGTTTTAATGAGATCTTTTTTCAGTTTTCTGTAGGTATCGTCAGTTTACAGGTCCTTGATTTTGTTGTTGTAATCTGTTGTGTTCATAATAACTGTAGTGTTGCCTCTATCTGCGGGTGATACTACAATGTTTTTGTATCGATTAAGTTCTTTGATTGCTGTTTTTTCTTTTCTAGTCAAGTTTGAGGAGGGGAGTCGTGCTTCGCGTAGGATGTTGGCTATCCTCCGTCTAATGTCATTTGCTTTTTCAGGGGGTAGGTTATATATTACTGACCTTAAATTGCTTATTATTTCTTCTTTTGGAATTGCAGAAGGCGCCACAGCAAAGTTTTGTCCTTAAGATAGAACTGAAATCATTTCATTACTTAGAGGTTGATTAGAAATATTTTTAAAAGGGTTGGTTAGTGGTGTTTGCAGTGCTGGAAGCAATTTGTCAAATTTTTTCTTCCGTTTTTTGGTATAGAAATTTTTATTCGATTCGGTTGGGTCAAAAGTAATGCGGTCCAATGTGGATAAAATGTTAGATCTGAGAGTTTCAGATAAGAGAAGGTGGAGTTCTGATAGTTTCTTGGAGTTAGTGTGCAGAGTGAATTTAATGTGATTAATCCTTTCTGTTAAGAGAAGTAAACTTGTTTGATTTGAAATGAATTTTGATTTAGATGTTTCAAGATGGTTTTTTAATAGTAGGAATTTCGGGCCGATGTTGTCGTCCCTGCATCGTCTCAAAAAAGCTAGAGATGTTAGTAGCTTGCCTTGAGAAAACCTGAGCTTACTAAACTTGTTAGTTTTAGTAAGAAAACTCTCCCCGTAGAGTTCTTAGATTATAGATTTAATGCTTTCACGATGATCCATTATGACGAAATAAGGTATTTCGGGTTTCGATCAGGTACAAAACTACACAAAATTTGTCGACGTTTCGCGAACGTTGCAGCTCGCATCTCCAGGACTGGCCTGAAACTGCGGTTCTTAGCTTGTGGTGTTCTTATATATGCTCATAACGATGCCTGTGATTGGTCAAGGATTCCAGTGTGGGGATTGGTGGAATCAAAACAGGACACAGCATTTCATTCGAAGAAGCAACCGTCATCGCAAAAACGAACAATATTTTCCCGAAAAGGCATAGAAAAGCAATCGAAATCTTAAAATACCCAAATAATATGAATAGGGACAATGGATATAATACCAATCCAATTTGGCTTTCCGTCCTCTCGGTTTAACCGATTGACCGATCAGATTCCACCGATCCCCACACTGGAATCCTTGACCAATCACAAGCATCGTTGTGAGCATATATAAGAACACCACAACCTAAAAACCTCAGTTTTAGGCCAGTCCTGAAGATGCGAGCTGCAACGTTCGCAAAACGTCGACAAATTTTTTGTAGTTTTGTATACGATCGAAACCCGAAATACTTGAAGAGAATTATTTATTTTTCTTCATTAAATAATCGAAATATACTGCAGAAAAATATTCGAAGTTTCTGTTCTGTAGGAATTTATCCATTTTGTGCGAAAGTACACAGATTTGGTAATAAACATATCCTGAATGATGTCCAGCAGAAACAGATACATGAAATATTGTTTAGAACTTTTAAAAACGAATTGTTGCAATAACATGTGGTTTTTTAGTAAAAAAGATATATAGCTACTTTAGATGTGTATTTTTAAGCGGAAATCTGAAGGAAAAAATTCTGATATGCCTTATAAAGAAATAAAGACCATTCAGTAATTATATAAACAAATTTCATAAATAAATGCATACATGCGTCATTATCAAATTATCGACAGACGGTCTCTATTTTTATAAGTTATTTGTAAATTGTTTTATCGTATGCTTTCAACTTGAAAACACACATCCAACGTAGCTGTATATCATATATGCTAAAAATCTTACTTTTGTTGATTAAGTGGTTTATACAAATTATGAAAAATTTGTTAAATATCTGATACGGCTAGTCATCATTCAAGACAAGTGAATAAACTTATCCTGTGTTGAATAAAAAGAAATTAGACAACTTTTTAAGACATTGGCTTCGATAAATTAGGTAGGAATTTCATGAGCTTCAACTCGAAACAAAAAAAATCTAAATCAATCAAATAGTTTGGGCTGAAGATATTCGTCCATGGGCACCTCATTCTGCCCCACTGTGTATCGTTTGCTGGATGAGTGCTCTAATAAGAAGGTCATGGGTTCGGATCTGGGCGGAATTGGAAGACGGTTCTTTTCTCCACAGAAAAATTGTATCCAGCGCGATAAAGTTCTGTTTCCTAATTTAATAATCCAAGTTTACCGCACCAGATTCAATTTGCCCGCCTCAACAAACATTTTATACTCTCTTTTATCTCTAATGTATTCATTTCTAATTGAATTAATGCCTACCTCAATGACGTAGAACCGTTTCTCTTACAAAATTCATTTTTCAAGACTTTATTCATGTAGATCGAAATTACTTTGAACTTCCTTCCCCCATAAATAAGGTTACTTCAGGGACAAAAATAGTTGCAAAATCGTGAAAATTGTACAAACATGTACGGAAATATTGTATGTAATTTAACATCTAAAAATACTTAATAACAATGTTTGACAAAATGAAATCAATAATCTAAACCATATTAAGATTTGCTAAATTCGTTCAGATTGAAAATTTTCAGTGAATTTATTTGATCCTTCTTCGTAAAATGTTTTTACTAGACAGTCGTATGAAAAAAATTCCTTCTAAGTAGGTTTATTATTATTATTTAATATTATTGTCTGGATTAGGACCATAAGAGCCTATATTGCTTAAGTAATCCCGTTGCGTGCCCATGAAGGCCTAAGCGTTACACCATAGCGCTCTCTACAAGGCAAGGACCGCAGTCACGCTGTTGGTCGATACGTCTGACTCACTTATGTGATTACTGCCCGTGAGTGCGACGCTTCCTCGCAAACGCAGTGCAGCGACACAGTATATGAACAGCTGTCTCATCATTTTCACCACACAGACAACAGAGAGGACTATCTGCAAGCTCTATCTTATACCTTATACCTTCGCAACCTGTCCGAGATTTCATTACCTTTGATGTCACTATATCCAGGGATTCACAGCAGGGATACTCGGTTCTCCATCGCTAGATTGTGAAGTGTTTTATAGCACTTTTACACTTATAGCAATGTGGTCGTTGTAATGTCTAGGGTCATAATAGCTGCTCTGCCATCTGAGCAAATGTAGAAGTTCCTATTATTGCTAAACTACGCAAGGATCGTGGAGCCCATTTCACTCCTTCTTTGGTAGGCACACTCGGCAGGTGTGCCCCGCCGATAGCCCATTCCTCTCTCGTGGGTAGGCTTACAAAATACTTCTTGTGGAAGAGGTAGAGAAAAGGCGTTTCATCCCTGGGCATACTCAGAATAAGCATACTCACAATCTCGATTGGAATCCGCAACTTTGTCAAGATCATTCCTCCATTAACCATGTTTAGTCTCCAGGCTGCCTTTGCAGCCGCGGCGTTGATGTTAGAATGAAGGGGCTCCAAAACCTTCAGTGCTCCCAATGCCTTCTCGGGTGACAACTTTGAAGCTCTGGTAGAGTCTCCCAGAAACAGTCCCCTGATTTTTCCCAGTTGAGACCTCACAGCGGATAGCTCGATCCTCAATCCTGCTCCATTAGCCTGCTGCCACATAGGTTCGTCTGGAAAGCGGCATCGCTGTGTAGATCCACATTAGTGCCTCCGGTTTGAAACCTAAACTCTTCCCGATGGCTCTCCTAGAGAACCATATGGTTGCCCACCTAGTCTCATTATACTCATGGGTACCCACTTCTACCGTTTGTCGAACACGAACACGTCCGTTTTGCTGGGATTCACCAAGAGTCCAGTCATCCTGGACCAGGTATCCACTGCTGCCAGTGTCTGTTGCATTACCAAAATGACGACCAACTCAAGGTTGACGCGCTTCTCCTTCCTTTCCCTTCTCCGAGCGCTTCATCGAGAATCCTCTCGTCGTTTTGCAACACGGAAAGACGTAAGGGAGCGTACCATTCCAAACCTCTTAGCGCGCTCTGCGCATATGGTTTTGGGCCGTCATGCTGTCGTTTCTTGGCGTGTCACTCTCCAAAAACTGAGCAAGCTCTCCCCTCAGCGGCAGAGCGCGAGTGCCTCAAGTAGCTTGTGGCGAGAGAGAGCAAACCTTTGGTGCAGGCATTGTATATATGTATTATTTCGACAGGCACGTGCATATTCCCGAGCCGTCGTCCGAGTCTAAGCTCCTTAGCGCGTGAATTTTCAAAGTATTTGGAGAGAAATCGCACCACACGGCTTGGTGCGTGACTCTCCAATGATTTGAGAGCGCCCCTCTGCCAGTCAGCTTGTAGCACAGCAGGCTCAGGTCTTGTGCGGTAGCGCTCCCTCTAGTCCTTCTGTGTACGAGCTTCGTTTAACACTTGTGAGCCTGACCGAGCGTATGCAGCCTGAAGCGAACAGGCGAGGCTCGAGCGTCCTTCGGGGCCGCTCGGCTTCTTCCGCCCGCCGAGGACCCCTTTCCATATCGCACTCACCGCATGAACGCATCCGAAGGTCGTAAGAGAGGGGATTGACGAGTGACAGTTATTTACACCGCTGCTCACGCGTTGGCCATCTCTGGTCTACGGCATATCTGAAACATCCACTTACTAAGAAACACAGAGAGATTTTCCCCCACTCAGTTTTTTTATGAATATTTGAATTGTTATATTTAAGCAGATATCATCAAAGATACATGAATGAATAGAATATTTGTATGAATATTTCTAGAAATTCAGACGGATGAGTGAAATCCAAATTGGGAAAAATGAAATCCCTAAAAAAAAAGAGATACAAACCTGCGTTATCCCAAGGAAAAAGGAAAAACAAGAAACGATCTGCGGTGACCCTGATGGTGTGATTGGCTTAACGCTCCACTTCCACAAGAGTGAAGCTCCAAAAATTGAAAGATCAATTAGTTAAACTGATCTAACATAAGAAGTTGAATACTGCTCAAATATAAACGATTTTCTTCCAATTTTGATCCAAAACAGTATTTAATTGTGGGATCTTTGAATATTTTTGTCTTCTTCGGGATATAGTAGAAAAACTAAGTCTTTTTCGTGATGGGATATTTTGTTTTATCGTCAAGAAGGAATCTTCGATTATGTCTTTAATAACTTCCTCCAGGAGGTATAAAAAAAGTTTGCGGTAATTGACGGTTTTCTTGTTTTTCCGGCTACTTTATTTTCATAATTAGTACCCTTAGAGGAAAATGCCGTTCAGGACAACAAGTCGTATTTCCACTTCCTAATTGCACCGTATCGTGTTCGCTTTTTTCCTTGTGCAACTTAAGAGTAATGGTACCTGCATCTCTCACAACTGACTTAGTTCTCAATTAGGAAAGCGAAATTGATTAGAGTTTACGTGGTTTCGAGTTAGACAAAATTGTGTTCGGAAAATGTTTCATATCTTTTGTAGCAAAGAAGAGATTGTTTCTTTCTATTCATGAAACTCAAAGAGAATGTTTGCAATTTAGGAATACGAACTTTGATGCTTTTTCGAATTCAAAAATCCCTTGATTTTGAATGGCAAGTCTTATCGGCTGTAGAGAATTTATAACTAGAATTCGTCGAAATTAAATCTCGTCTTTTGAGATAATGTCCGATTTTTTATTATTATTTCTTACTACTACCTATCGTTGCCTTTAGATCGCGAGAAGATAACTATCGTTACTCTTAAGTACCTTTTCTAATTAAATGAATTATATGCATATGAATGTTAATTTTTATACAACTCTATTTAGTTCTGCAAAGTAACAACTTTTATATGTTTTATTGACCAATATAAAATTTCAAAAAAAAAAAAATTACAAATCAAGAGGGTGAATTGTTTAGACAATCTTCTAATTCTATAATAAGAATTTTAATTTTTCGAGGAAATACATGAAATTTTGACTAGGAAAAAAGAAATTTTTGTACGAATATTTAGATTTGCAAACAAAAAATACAAATATTCTAAAGAAACAGTTTTCAACGGAAATTTGATCGCTATTTTATCAGACTCATTTGAGGGAAAATTTTAAGTAGAATGTTGGCGAGAGGTCTTTTCTTGGCAGGTTAATAATAATATTTAATGATTTAACTTTACCGCTGAAAAACCACCAATAGAAAATTTCTTGAATGGCTCTTCCCAGATATTCTACTTGGATCTAGGTACATCCTATTTATTCAGAGTTCTTTCCTCTCCTTCACTGTATCTAAGAATTTGAGATTCATGTCTCAGTCGAGCGCGCAATTTTTTTCGGTCTTTTGACTATGCATTACTCCATGTGATTGATGTATCAGTCAAGAAAGACTTTATTTTCCAATCAAGGAAAAACAGTTGAATGCAACCAGCGAGCAAATTTTCAAAAAGGAAGTTATATTTTCAGCTGGTAAATTTTCGACTATCGAAATAAATTTTCAACCAATATAATTGAACTGCATCCACAACAGAGCATTTGAATTTCCATGAAAATGGGTAAATCCTCACCCAGATATGAACAAAGCTGAATCTTTTAGAAAATAGACACTTAACGCACCAAGGCGCGCGTCATTCGGATCTCGCGCTTCTCGCTCGATAATGTGTTCACCTCGCGCTACGCGCTCGGTTTGTATTTCACCTCGCGCTTCGTGCTCGGCTTCATGCGTACTTGGTTCAGTTTCCAATGCATGTAATGCATACACAGAGTTGCAAATTCTGCAAAACTGCTAAAAACCTCTACTTCTATGAAGATTATTGATTTTTTTAAAAATATTTTCGATAAAATTTTTTTTAATATTTAGTTTACTTAAGGCTCCACTGGCCTTAAGGAACACATTCTCATTACAATACTCGCTACTAATATTTACATCTTACATGATTTGGCTAGCAAATTGAATTTTAAATTGTTTGAAAAGCGTTATCACGATTAAAACAAAAAATATACACCTTATTGCAGAAAATTTCATGTAAAACTTATAGAACGGTGAACAATTTTTCTATTAATTTTTTCTTCCTGTCTCTTATTGTTTGGCTTGGAGATAGAATTTTTTTTTGGAAGTGCGTTATCGCGAATAAAACGAAAACTATTCTTCTCATCAAAAATAGTCGACAGTAAATTGGTAGATTTTTGAAGGTAAACAATTTGCGTAGTTTCAATTTTTTTCATACCTCGCATAGTTTTGCTGAAAAATTGAATTTTTCAATGCCGGTAAAATTTTTCACGATATTAATAAAAAACCACACATTTTATGGGAAAATGGTATATATAAAATTTATAGGTTTTTTCAAAATGAATAATTTTTGTTCTCAACATCTTTTCGCACCTTGCATAGTTTGACCAAAAAATGAATCTTTCTATTTTTCATTCACTTTTTACCTACTATGCCTACTATGTACCTACGATTTTTGAATCTTAGAGAAAAAATCCAAAAAAAATTTTCCAAATGCTCCCCCTCCTTCATTTTTGATCCAAAATAGCTACAACTCCGTGAATTTTGTTTTCATCCAAAAAAATTATAGGGATAAATTGTTCCACATTTTACCTACTTTAAGAAACTGTACTTAGAGTTTTTGACTCTTGAAAAAAAAATCCAAAAAATTTTTCAAAATGCTCCCCCTCTTCTATTTTTGGTCCCTCAAAATGGGTGCCAAAGCACAATCGAATATGATAATTATTTCGATAGTTCCAAAATTACTTTTCTTTATTCTTTATGCCATCAAGATTGCAATTTTTGATTTTTTGAGAAAATTCAAAAAGCTGTATCCGCGATCTTGTAGGGCTCCCAAGAAGAAACGTTTTTTCTCTCTGACTTTCTTTTCCATCTTGCGTAATTTGGCCAAAAATTCTCATTTTCTTTTATATTTTTAAATTTTGAAAATACCGCAACTCCGTCAATTTTGTCCTCATCAAAAAAAATAATGAGGATAAATTGTTTCACTTTTCACTTGCTATAAGAAACCGTACTTGGAATTTTTAAATCTTGCAAAAAAAAATCCAAAAAAATTTTCAAAATACTACTCTTTCTTTTTTGATCTAAAACAGCTGGTTGAGGAACTCGACTTGTATTTTTGGTCCCTCAAAATGGGGGCCAAAGCACGATCGGAACTGATCATTCTTTCGAAAGTTATCGAGTTCATAGATTATTTTTCATTATTTTTTGTGCAATCCAAAATGGAATTTTCGATTTTTTGAGAAAATTCAAAAAGTCGTAGTCACTATCTTGCAGGGCTCTCAACAGGGCTCACAACTCTGCCAATTTTGCTTTATTTAAAAAAAATCATGTGGATAAATTGTTTCATTTTTTACCTTCTACAAGAAACCGTACTTACAATTTTTTAGTCGCGGGAAAAAAGTCCAAAAAAATGTTCAAAATGCTCCACCCCTTTGATTTTTCATCCAAAATAGCTGGTGAACGAACTCATCCTGTCTTTTTGGTCCCTCAAAATGTGTACCAAAGGGCAATCCAATCTGATCATTCTTTCGAAAGTTATCGAGTACACAGATTACAGACTACAGACTACAGACATACAGACATACAGACACCTCCGTAAAAACCATTTTTTCGGACTCAGGGGGTCTCAAAACGTGGAGATTTCATCAAATCCGCGAAAATGAATTTTCACATAAAACCAATACCGTCTCATTCAGAATGAGAATGTAATAATTTAAATCCGTTCAGATTCACGATTTACTGACTATTCTGGTCAGTACATTCCTAATAAAGTTCATATGAGAATTTCTAAGTGTATATCGAGTTTGTCTCTATTTTTGAATTTTAAATTAAAATCCAGAAAAATTTTACTGATATTGTCCTTGATTGTATAATTCATCCCACAGAGTTATCGAAAAACACATGAAGATAGTTTTATGTATAATGTTTGCACAATGTTATATAACAATGTGTTTGTTCGGAAAATAATTTTTTCGTGTCCCATCCAAAAAAACCTGGAGAAATTGCTGGAAGGAATTCAGTAATATTCTTGGTCCTTTGATTGGACAAGTTTCAAGCTACGATAGCGAAATCAAGGGTCGTTCATGGTTCACGTCTGACAAGTACATACTGTAACTACTAATTACAAGCAGAATATTGGGGTTCAGCGTGAGACCAACTACATGCGCCTGACGTTCAGAGTTAAGGGGTCGTCCATAAACTACGTAGACGATTTTAGGGGAAAGGTGGGGGGGGGGGTCGTAAGGAATACTGCGGTCAGATC
>WSXT02175563.1:0-22038 GCA_011762715.2 Neuroterus valhalla | reverse complement strand
AATAAGGGGAAGCGCAATAAAGTTGGATGGCCCTAAATTAGGAGGTAGCGGTATAAGAGTTATCAGGAACTGTAGTACTATTCAACAGAATGTCAAAATTAAAAAAAAATTAAATTTCGAAAGTTAGCGCGTAAGTTCACTGACGCGGAAAAGAAACTTGATCGCTACGTTTTGTGGACCACTTCTTTGATGAATTTCTTCATTATTATGCGTTTTTCAAGTTTGGTCCGAATGCAAGGGATGAGGTTGAGTATTTTTGTTCCTTCTCATTGAGGATAAAGAACATAGAAAGGGTATGAAATTGGATTAATTTGAAAAATATTAAAAATTGGGAATTAATGGAGAATCTTATTTCATATCAAATTATTGAAAGATCACCACAATTTCACGCACTGGTTTTTCACCTACTGTCAATTAGTGCCACTACTAGTGCAGAATGCTACTGCCAATGACCAAATGGTTTACGAACTGTTGGCTGAGTTCCCTCGTTCGATGACCGTCTTTGCATATGGTATTTGGGCTAAGCTACATTTGAATTTGGTGTTACAGAATAGAGAGTTCCTAATGAATTAAAGTTTTTTTCATATAATGTTAAATCATATTTTAACGCTTCTCCTCCATCTGACTAATAATAGATCGAATCTATCTCAAATGAGACAGATTTAAAAAAAAAACACACTTATATTCCTCGGCAATTTTCTGTCGAAATTGCACTTCCACAAGGAAGATATCTTTAAGTTTTATTTAGGCTTTATAAGTTCTCCGTTCAGGAAAACTTTGCATATAAAATCAAATTTTCATATATTGTTCTCGCAAACAACAAAAGATTTCCTAAAAAAAATGCTAAGAAAATAGATTGTACTTTTGAAAAAATTTCCCAAATAGTTTCCATGCCTTATTGTGACATCTTGCACAATTTACGAGAAAATGGGAGAATCCAATTTTCATAAACAAAAAAATGATCTTTGCCACAAAAATGTTTCAATCCGCATACAATCAATAGGATTTTTCATTCTCATGTACCACTTCTCCTGAAGGAATGTTCATGAATTACGTAACGCTGAAATCTCAAGATTTTGCGACTTCTCTGTCAGTTCATAACGCTACCGTAACAATTTTACTTTTTCCTGTCTGTAACGTAACGTAAGGCCTGTTAAAAAGAGTAGAAAATAGGTCAAAAAATATATAACTAGAGGGAAGTTGTGAAGGACACAAAACATCGCGGAACCGCAGCCGCAAGTCGAATCGAAACTCGAATCCGATAGAAGAATAATATAATGTAACATGATATTATTTATAAACTATGAATGCATGAATAGGTATCAGGTAACGACGAAGAATAAGCTCGAGCCGAGTTGAGCAGACACGCAAAGCTCACTTGCTCAGTAATGTTGTAAGTCTCTCAATTTCATTTTTGGAAAACGTTACGTCACATTTTGAAAATTCCTCTCTGTCACTTCGTAACGCTACCATAACAAACCCTTTGAAGTCAGTCTGTCTAATATAGCATTACGTAATTTATGGACAGCCCCTAACCACGAAGAAACGAATGAGGCGGTTTTTTCCTCCTTTCACAGAAATTGACTGTATGTTTCAGGTCCTTCAGCTTGTGTTTCTCGTTTTCCATTTAAATGAAGAATTTAAATCCGAAAATGCCTTTTTTTTCTTCCGTTCTGTGACAGTTTAAATACGTCAAATGACGTAGTTTTTCATACTTTTGCTTCAATTTTTAATGGTAGTAGGCTATGTTAGTCTAAGTTAGCAGCAGTGTGTCAATGAAAAGTTAGATTCATAGTGTTGCGTAAACCTCGAAGAATGAATTTGAATTCCAATCGACAAGTGCGTCCTGATTTTTCAAGGGTGCACAGAAGAACAGTTTATAACTTCAGTTATACCAGGTTTGTACAGCTGCGTGAATTGACTGCTCTGCTGCAACTGCAACCGCTGTTTTCCGTAAGGAATACTGAATGACACGTTTGTGTTTGCAAGAATTGTTATTCACGTTTCACACCTAGATTTGGCGTGCCCTCGAATGTTGCAGCAGAAGGTAAGATCAAGAATGCGGGTTGCAAAGACGACAATTTTAGCGAGGAAGAGTATAAGCATGATAGTCATAATGAAACCACCATATCGTCAAAAAATTAGTAAAATGAACCAAGAAATTGTTCGGTTGCACCTCAACGTTCACTTTCGAAGTACCGAATTAAATGTACTGGAAAGTGAAAAAAGGCTACGGTGAAGAATGATATCCTCTCAAAATTTCTAGTTACAAAGTATATGATGGATGAAGCGCGTAAATTAAAACAAGAGAAAGACGTTTAACATTCGTCTGATTTATACAGTGGGCACCCCATTTCTGATGAAAATCTCAAGTTGGTACAAGAATTGTCTCCACTTGTACAACTAGTGTAAGGATTGTACTGGGCACAATTAAAACAAAGTGAGAACGAAACACTCGTTCTAGGGTACCATTTACCTGCAACGGGAATCACTCTTGGTAGTTTACATGTTAGCAAGTTGAGCAGGGTATGATTCGTCGACCACTTTGGGTACGGAGTTTTATTTTAAAAACTTTGTCGAACATACGCCACAGTCTGTACAATATTGCAAGGTGCGTTATTTGCACCTCGTAACATTAGGCCACAACTCTATACATGCAGGTAGGTATATATTACGCGTACTGATCTGTATTATACTCTGGATAGAGGACAGTCATGTATTTTTATGTTAAAATGCGGACGATCTTCGATGCCTTATAATACACGTTGCCGCGAACCGACATGTAAACACAGTCAACTGACCCAAGAAAATACTCCGATTCACGGCTCCAACTTCATGCGCATTTTCGACCTCATCCACTATCCATGGTATAATACAGATCAGTCCCGTATCAGTGGAGTGATCCACTATCCACCTTTTAATAGAGATCAGTGTCCGCAGGCTCTTTCATAAGTCGGAAGAATCAAGCCGCCATCTTGGTTTTGAAACCTATGAGAATTCATATTGCATATTTCCACTTATTGCAGGGCCCTTGTTTTACATAATCAATCATCACGCCATCTATACTTCAAAGACCAGGGGGTGAATTCAAAATAGCATCTGTCGAAAATACCTCACATAGTTGGCTTATCGTACCTAAAGTGCCAAGGTAATATTAACACCGTTTAGATTCTACCTACAAAAAAATTTACTCCCGAGTTTTCACTGTGGGTAGAATCCGAATAAAAATGGCGTCATATATGTTCATGAAAATAGAGAAAAGGTTGACGCGAAGAATCAATGAAACGTACAGAATTTTCATAGGAAAAAACCAATCGGCAAATATTGGAAGATCTAAATTTCATTCACTGCGGACAAAATGGGTTATCATTGATCCTCCAAAGGAAGAATGCGTCTGCATTGAATGCACCAATTTTGAAATCTGTGTTATCACTCTCCGAAACTTGAGGGAAGAAAAATTGTCCAGCTGCTGAAGGTTCAAAAATTCAAAAACCGAACATCTCAGAAGGTGGTTTGCGAAAAAGTAACGTTTGCCTCGCGAAACACAGATGAATCAGAAGAACGCGCAGCATGTTCTGATACGTTAATAGAAAAATAAAGGCAGTGATTCCGCAGAGAATAGGAAGAGGGTTTCAGATAATGGAATCCAGAGTGCTTACTAGATAAGTTTTAGCTCTTAATATTTACTGCATTTTTTTATCGCGATGAAAGCTCAAAGAGTTTTGCGATTGTTAACGATGATATTAAACATGATTCTGTGCAAACTGTTTCAGCAATGGATCGAATCATTGAAAATTTTCAAAAATATTCTCAAGTGGAATCCATACAACGAATGGATTCTAGTAGATGGTGTACTGGCTGGTGTACTTGAAAAATTTATTTCAGTTCCAAGAGTTATCTGAATCAACAGTTAATAAAAATTGGTCTCGCTGCAACAGGACACGGAATGAAACTTACGTGACTAAAGTGCAAAAGTACTTCACAAGACTGCGAGAAAAATCCAAAAATTGAAATGCGAGGGTGAAAGAAGGTGCCGTCTATACGGGGAATACAGAAATGTCACGTGCGGAAGGTGGAGATTGATGAAGGTGAAATGAAAAACTGCTACATGGTCAAAACTGCTAAACACATTCGGATTCCAAAATTATCTACAAAATCGAACGATTCCCTTAAAGACAGTCGTGGATTTACCTGAGAGGCAACACGGGCACTGCCCCGGGGCGGCAGATTTCTAAGGGCGGCAAATTTCGACAGAAAAAAATTAAGAAAAAAATAGTGATGAAAATACGATCTCTGAGATATTGAATCTTTTTTTAAAGATTGAATTCAGACAATAAATATATCATCGTGATTAAAATTAAATGAATGGCTTTACTTTCATGATCAATTCGAAAAAAAGGTGGCATTTTTCATTTTTGTCCAGGGGCGGCAAATTCCTAAATCCGCCTCTGCCTAAGGATTCCTACGATTCTAATAAAGAATCAGACTAAATCCGTAATAATATTTTGAAAACGTGTGCCCAGGCAATATTTTTTTTCTCCAACTGATATCCAAAGAAAATTTTTGCACAGCATTAAACAATTTTAGGATATATGGAATACGTTGCAATACACTGAATATAAGAACCCGTTAGTAAAACGATTTCGTACATCGCTCGTGAGGATTCAATTTTTTCATTTTCTCATAAATGGTGCAAAATATCACAATCAAGTATGAGAAATTTTCGAAAGAGCAAACTATTTCCTTAGCATTTTTTTGCATCTTTTTCTTTTTCGAGAAAAACGTGAAAATTCGATTTCATGAGGGGAAAAAATTCTCCTGGCTACGAAAACTATTTATTCCACATAAAACTTACTAGATGTCTTCCTTATAGAAGTACGGATATAACAAAAAATATAAGTGTCATTCGCTGTAATTTTGTTGATTTTCTAGAGATTTATCGCAGGGTTAGGGCCATTTATGGTAAAGAGTAGAAGCACGGTTGAAAAAATGGGATTCCACAAGATATAATATTTTCAATGTAGCGTTATTCGAAAAACAATATCCTGTATTTAATTAAATTTAATTTTGAAGAACCAACCTATAAATAATATCAGAGACTTGATAAATGATTTATAAACATAATGGCATTTCTATCATTCTCACGTTTAGCGCTGGGGTGTGAAACATTTTTTGGCGGGTTTTCAAGGCAAGTACAAGTGTATAATTTGCAGCGAGGGAATTATTTTGGAACAGAAATACAACGAATGCTGACGTCAAAAAGCTTTGCCAAATAAATTATTAATGCATTGTCAGATTGTATATGAAAATTAAAAAATAAAATCATTTACAGTAATAAACAGAAGCGAAAAAAAAATCATTCAAACTCTAGGAACAAAAAAACTGATGTTTTGCAAATCAAAAAGAGTGTTTTCAAAAACGAAAAAAGATTTTCATAATGAAAATGAGATATCAAAATGAAAAACGTGCAAAATACGCATTGAAAAAATACTAAAAGAATCAGAAAATTCTGCTATCTTGCATCCTTTTTGAGAAGCCTTTGAGGGCATGTGATGGTCTATCACGTGACCAATTAATTGTTTTGTATCGAAAAGTATCAGAGAGAGAGAGAGAATGATAGGTGAACGTTCTTTCCATAATTGTGATCTCATTCGACGTCCCTCTCATTTCACAGCTATTCACAAATGTATACTATCTTACACCGAGACTGAGCAATCAAATTACAAATTTGCAAGTCTGTGAAACTCAAAAATATTCGGATTAGGCATGAAAAACCTGCTGATTTCAATTTCGAAATGTTACAATTTACAAATTTAGGAATTCATTGTTAAAGTCTCAAAGCCTTACGAATATGTTCAAAATTGTATAATGGTGCACCCATGTACAAGGAAAAATTTCAACCCACCCCAGAACTATAGTATTTTTTCACTCTTCTTATTTCAAACTATCCAAGAAGAACTTCTTTTAGAGCCTTGAACTTTTTCAGATATTTTTTCTGGTTTGACAAAATTGTTTAAAGTAGTCCTGAGCAGTCCAAGTAGTTGGAAGAATTCTTGGACGAACAGCGCATCCCTCGCCTTATTCACTTTTTGGCCCTTCAGGAACCGGAAAACCTAATACGATTGTAGAAGCGATTATGCCAATTGAAGAAAGCAATCCCATAATAGAAATCTAGTCTATACCCAATTAAATGCAGCAGAGGACGAAATAACGAAGAGATTATTGTGAAATGGTCCGGTATATATGTTTCGTCAATTGTTAAGCGCGTCTGCAGACAAGTGATAAAATTTCACATTTTAATCCGAATTGGCCGCAATATAAAATAGTTATGAATTTTTCAATCTTTAGGAAGAGACGCTGATGAAAGTTGTCATGGATGTCTGTGTTTTCCTGGCAATGGAGTCATTCTTGTACTAGCAGGCATATTCAACAATGAAAAAAATTATCATAACGACGCACGTCACTTCTGTAAGGTAATGAACATTTAATTTCATCCATCTTTTCCGAATAAGTGAAATTTGATCTACACAATCTAATGTAGACATTTACGATTTTTATAGATTCGTCCGTTACTTTTATAGGGTAACATATATATTTCCATTTTTAAAAATATTATAAACAAAATATTTCTCAACATTTTCTGGCATTCGGATTTCGCGTCTTTGAGATTTAGTTTTTTCCCGACACTGAAGAGAGTGCTTAAAAACGTGTACTAATGAGGACCCTCCAGGGAAGGACGCGACGATTAGGTCGCTGATTACGGATTAGCCCATGTTAGTTATCTGGTGCGAGAGAGTGCGCAATGAGTGCGAGGAAGAAAAATTCGCGCATTTCCTCTTCAACTACTAGTCCGGGAGCCCGCTGCAAAAAGTTAAGCCCATCTCTTCTCAGGACAAATTCTATCTAAAATAACTGATTCAATTGCGATTAATATCGAATGATTGTCTGCTAAACCTGTATCCTGTGCCTTGTACCATATAAAAAATTGTTAACAATTTAAAAAAATGGGTTTCGAGCCCATAACTTCTAAGAGCAAAATTGGTATCATTTGAAAGGTCTTTCGGTTCCCTTTCAAAATCCACCCGGCTGCCTTGCGGCAACCTCTGCAGAACCCTGGCAGTCCCCCCGTATCTACATGGACGCGTAGACGCATTACTCTGTCACTTTTTATCTGCGCTTTCTAGTGTGAAAGAAGGAGATAGATTATTGCGTATGACGCACAGCGCAGCTGAAAACGCGTTCATACACCCCGTATCTACATGGACGCGTAAACGCAATACTCTGTCCCTTTTCATGTGCGCGTTTCAGTGTGAAAGTAGGAGACAGAGTGTTGCGTTTGACGCAGAGCGCAGCTAAAAACGCGTTCATGTAGAACGGGGGGTAGAATGGGGGTCCAAGTTTTCTGACTCGCACGCGCGTCAAGTCGGTCGTTCAGTTCGAATCGCGCGTCCCAAACATGGTCGAGCGTCGCGCCGCAAGCGTGTGTGCGTGTATGTATGTGCTCATCTGTTTTATATCCGTCAATCCCGTACAATCTTTCAGTTAAAACGAGTTTCCTTTCGCGTTTATTCTCGCAGTTTATCTAAAATTGGAGTGTTCCATTTGTGCAAAAGTCGAGGGAGAAATTTTGGAGTACAGTGATGATAACTTCGACAAATTAAAATCGGTAGTCAAGTTCCGTGAGAAAACGAAATTCCTTTATGGAAATTTAGTTTTTTCAAATCCTCCAGAGTTTTTAATTATATAATTGCTTCAAAAAAGTCACAAAATTAGTGATATTCAACTATCTGAAATATTTTAGATTTTCACTAATTTAGAATGCAAAATATTTTATTCGCAATAACAGAAATAAAAATCACATCTGTACATTCTAATACACCGCAAATTTTTTCTTTGATATCTTGAAAATGGAAATCTCTATTACGCGAGGTTATGATACATATTAGAAACCTTTAAAATACCTGAAAGAACGAGCCTCGCGACGCTCGACCATGTTTGGGGCGCGTGAATCGAACTTAACGCCCGAGTTGATGCGCGTGCGAGTCACAAAACTTCGGCTGCCAGGGTTCTGCACAGGTTGCCGCGAGGCAGCCGGGTGGTTTTTGAAAGGGAATCGGAAGACCTTACAGGTGATACCAATTTAGTCCTTAGAAGTTATGGGCTCAAAACCCATTTCTTTCAAATTGTTAACAATTTTTTATAGGGTATAAGGCACAGGATACATGTTTGGCAGGTTGGCTCTGGAATCTGTTCTTGGTAATGAGTCAACAGAAAACGTGATCAGAAATATGGCGAATACTGACTTTTGAAGAAGCGGAAATCAAAGAGTCAGTTGCTGTTATAGAGACTCAAGGAGGCCTCATACTTGGGTCTTCCAAGGGTGCAGTCTACAGAGAAGCAACCGTAAATGTAACCCAACTAGAAGATGGCAGTGATACTCCAGGGTGCAAGCTACACTACGTCTATATGGATTGATAACAACTTCAGTTTTCCAGTGAATAAGCATAAGAGAGGCAATGGATTCGTCTGAGTCTTGAGCGGTACAGTCACTTCGACGGTGATATGATTACAGCGGATGACCTCAAGGCGAAATTTTGCGAATGGCGCATGACGTGGACGGATTCGAGGGGCAGAGAGGTGGGGGATATGGCTGTCAGATTGGACCTGGCCATTCTGAACTTGGGAAGCTCGACCACCTTCAGGAGAAAAGGCAACCAGGGGACCATTTCAGGCAACACTATGGCCTCGCCAGGTGCTGTTAGAAGATTTAGCGAGCAGCAGGTCGTTGAGGACTACACAGCAAGCCAACACCAACAACACGATGTTGTAATACATAGTGTGTATTATCGACACGTCAATGATAAGCACCTTTCACCTTTGACGCGTTGCGTCAAAGTCTCTTCGGAAGTTTCTCTGAGGTCAGTTCTTGGACTCAACATGTGGAATGTGGTTTAAGATGAGGCTCTGTGGATGGACTTTTCTGATGGAAAAAAGCTTTTTGGATCTGCTGATGACCTGGCGGAAATAATTATAGCAAGAACGGAAACAAAATCGAGAGTGTTGGTAGTCATTGTCTCGAGAAGAGTCGGAAGCTGGCTCCATAAACATAATTTACAGCTTGCCAGTAAAAAGCCCAAGGTCGAAGTCGTCACCATGCAGAGGCACTTCAGCAAACCGTTCAAAGCGAATATCGCTGAACGTGGCATTAAGGCAGCGAGTAAAGCTAGAACAATAGTAGCTATGCTTTCTAGACTTATGGCCAATGTTGCGGGCTCTAGGACCTGCAAGAAGAGGATTCATTTGAGCGTTGCGAATTTTATAATGCTCTTGGGTCAGAAGTGTGGACATATGCTCCTAAGGTTGACTGTCACAGGAAACAACTTCTGACTCGGCAACGGGAAGGCGCACCAAAAGTAGCCTTCCCTCGTAGATCTGTCTCTGGTCCGGATGTACCCCGAGAAAGGAACAACTTTTCAACAGTGGAAGGAGCAGTGGAAAGCAGTTGCAAGAGGAAGATGGACTATCAGGATGGTAGGTAAATTGAAACAGTAGATCAACAGGAAATATGGAGACGCGAACTTTTATGTTACCCAGTTCCTCTCCAGTGACGGACACTCCAATACCTACTTGCATCGTAGGAAAAGGAAATTGATTCCTAAGTGTGATTACTGATCGAACAAGGCTGATTATGTCGAACACACCTTTCTCGACTGCAACAGATGGACGGCCAAAAAGAGAGAGGGGAGAGGTGCGGAGACTCAGTAGTGGATGCAACTAATCTTCCCAATATGTCGGAGGCCGACGAGCTACTAAGGACGATCCGGGTTTTAGCCAGTGAGAATCCGCCACTACCTTACACCTAAATGGGTGTCTAATGCAAGATTTTCCCTCCTACCATAAAAAATATATATGTATCAGCTTCTTGGACTTTAAAGGACTTTGGAATAATAAAAATAATAAACAAAATATAAGCTCATGAGGATCAGACGGGCGTGCACCTTTTTATTTTCAATGATTACCGGAACTTGCAGCACAATATATTTATTTTTTAAATTATAGAGCCGCCGGATATGAAATTTACAAAAATATTATTGCGTCCATCGGTCACAAATTGACCAAAATATCAGACACAAAACCTTTTCCTCAAGATTTTTTGTCTCTGTTTCAATTAGTTCAAAATTATGTCCTCACACAAACGTAAGCAGGAAAGATTGAATTTGAGCAAAACTAACATAATTGACATATATGCATACTCTGCTCTTCGCTTACCTGTATGGGGTGAATTCGAGTTGCCTGTTGTTAAATCCAAAGTGAAGGGGTTGTAGAAAGGTTTGTTCTCAAAAGACGTCAATGGGGTGAGCGGGGTCATAGGTGATGGATTCGAATAATTCGTGTCGTCGTTAAACTCCTGGAAAACATCAGAATTATTGTAATGACTCATTGGTGAATACTATTGTTAATAATTCCATTAAATTTCAGGGTATATTTGATTATATTACTCTAGGAATTAATACTCTTTATATCATAGAAAGACTTCACTGCTGCCGCTCATTCCATGATTGTACTTGCCCCCTTGACCTCCTTTAGATAGTTATGGATATAAATCAGAACACAAAATTTCCGCCAGTTGAAGTGATTAAATGTATTTATTAACAAACCTGTTTCGTTGGGTATGTAGGAGTTTTCGGATATGAAGGCGTACTTGGGGTTTGTGGTCTTTCCTTATCCACTACCCATTTTTCTGACCTTTTTCTGCGCTTGGCAAAAATTTCAGCACCTGAAATGAGAATGAATATTTCAATCAATTCCTCTAAGTTCAACGCTATATGTTCATTATTCTCAAAGTTACTTGTTCCGTTCTGCGAAACGGTAGATGCAGCTCGGAAATACTTTCATTATATATCGATAAAAAAATAAGTCATATAAGATGATGACAGAGGAGAGTTCCATACATAAATACCTACCTTGCCGTCATCGAGACCACTCCGAAACTCAAGTGATTTGTCTCCGTGCTGAGTATCAAGAATAATCTTGATAAAGACATCAAGATGATTCGAGAAATTCAGCACAAAAACAAACCAATCAAGCCGTCAAATGGGCTTGATGTCAAAAGAGTGGAAGTTCATAGTTAGCACTGGCTCTACTCATGAACGTATATCGATTATCTTTAACGTCGAAATCTGATTCATTTGAAAAAAGATTTTGATCCCTCACCTCGACCCCTTTGACTGTTCAGATCATGCACAATGTCAAAAAGCTTCTCAGGATGTGAAGGAACTGATTCAATATTAACTTCCTCTCCAAGAGCCTGAATTCCATGTATGTCGAGGACCTTTCCACAAGGATTCATCAAACATTTCAAAGGCATTTTGTCCTGAAAAGGTAGACGACCATTCTGAACATCTGTTCAACCCAAAGTCTTTCAAATCGTGCATGCATTCATTAAGTGAATGCATAATTGAATAAGAAAGGGACTATTTATATACAACGTAGACAATTTTCCACCAATCTTTCACCTCACATCACCCCCCTGTGGACAGCTGTGAAATTTTGGCGAGAATTCGAGCCTCCTCTCTCTCATTTGTGGACAAGCATGGCATTTTGACATACCTCCTCTCTCTCCCCCTAAACTGTCCACGTGGTATATAGATAGCACCAAACTCTAAATCTCTTAGAGCACTTTATTATATACCTTATAAATAGTAGTAGAAGTTTCTTCTTCACCTTCTGTGCCTGCAAGACAGGAAAATTAGATTGATTATTAAAAATAATCGAGTTTTTATTGTTTTTGGGGTTTTCAGTGTTTTTATAGTTCCAGGAAGAGACCTCTGCGATTCTGGTCAGGTGTCTGTCTGTCGTTTGGTTCCAGCCCTGTTGTACAACTGGTATAGAAACAATTGATTAGGAAAGATTTTGAAATGGATTTGACATGGGAAAGTTCTAGTAACGGATGTGTAGGAGAAGTAAGCAGGGATAGATATAAGGTCAGTCTTGGACCTCATTGAGTATTTTTTTAGCAGAATATGGGTTGCTGACTGATCTCTCTAGCTAACACCCTATGTGAAGAGTTTCGCAAAGCCATTAAAATTATTTACTAAGCGATATCTTAACTTCGGCCAATCAGTAGCCAAAATCATTCGTTCCAGGTTTCACCGTTTTCCTTATATACAATTGCTCTCCATGTATTCCTATCCTGGCATACATCCCTTGCTTCTTTCACATCCATGCATTTTTTCATACATGCTCTTGTGTTTCTACGGCTCTTCATATTTCTCTTTTGTAGGAAAGAGGAATATAAATTTTCTCTTCATTATATATATCTTATAGGTAAATGTTTCTTCCTCATTAGGACATTCTATCCACTCCTTCCTTGGTCTGCCTCTGGGTACACTACCATTCACCCTAACTAAATATACTTGCTTTGATAATCGTCTTTGATCTATTTTCTAAACATGAACAAAACATCTCAACAAATTTCTTTCACTCTTGTCGAACAGTGTTTTTTCTACACCACATTCTTCGAGAACCCACTTATTACTCACTTTGTCTGTTAACGTTCTACACCACACATTGGTCAAAAATTGAATGCCGATCGCGTTGACTTTGCTCTCGTCTTTTTCTTGATACGTACAGGTCTCGCTTTCATAGAGCTCAGTTGGTGCAGGCACTGACGATAATCTTTCTACCCTCATTCATACGTCTTGAAATATCTGCATCCATCTTCCCGTCAGCAGTAAATGAACTTCCAAGATACACGTAATTATCAACTTGTTCTGTCCTCTCTATTTAGGGAGATTCTGCCGTAAGGATCTTGTCATTTGCGAACGCGATTGCACGTAGTTTTACTGTACCCAGATCAACACTTTCTTCGTCAAAGAGAGCCCTTCTGAGGCATTTGTCCATGTATATATTAAACATCCAAGAGGACGTAACGCATCCTTGCCTAACGCTCTGCCTAATATCAAACCAATCGCTCAGTTGTCCATTTGCTATTACACTTGGCTTTGCAATCATTATATTGTCCATTTTCCATTTTCCATTGCTTCCATAAATACTCCATACTATTTCAAGACTTCCCAAAGTTTAGCTTTACCCACCTTGTTAAAAGCTTATTCTAAATCAACAAATGCACAGAAAACTTTTTGGTTTACTTCTAAACTTTTTTCTGTGACCTGTCTCAAGCTGAATATCTGATCCGCACATGATTTCCCGGGCATGAATCCACATTGAACTTCCGAGATCCTTTCCTTTGCTATTCCCATGAATTTATTGATAAGCAATTTGGTGAATATTTCCTCCACAGTAGTTAGTAGCCTAATCGCTTTCTAATTATTACAGCCGCCTTGATCACCCTTTCCCTTGTAGATTTGAATAATTGTCGTCTTTCTCCAATCATCTGGAACTTCGCTGTTCACAGCACACATATCCATGAATTGACAAAGTCACACAAACAAATATGCGCCACCGCTATTAGGCACTTAAGAGGTAATACCATCCACACTAGCAGCCTTGCCATTCTTCAGTGTTTTAATTACGGAAATTATCTCGATATCGATTCTGCTCCCACCACCCACATCGGGATTGTCTAACGTATCATCCTCTGGCTCACGGTTGTTATATTCCATGTCTTCACCTGTATACAGCTTCCTGAAAAAATCCTTTCCTATTTCCAAAATAGTTTCCTATTTCCTTCCAAATCATTTTGCATTTTTGTATCTTCCTCCGCTCTGATTTTTCCCTTGCTTCCTTTGACCAGTATATTTGCTTCTCTCTTCTTATCCCTATCATTATTCACTATGATAGTTCTTTCCTTATCTCTAAAACCTCTCATATTCAATATCCTCAAGTACGCATCTTTTTTCTCGTTGACACACACTCTGTTCTTACTTTCGTCTGCTTTTATTCAAGATTGGATCTTCTTCTTCTCCATTCTCGACCTTAGTGTATTTTTGAAACTATGAGGTAGTGATCCTTTGTGCCTCCGAACCTCTCACAGCTCTTGTATCTTTTACAAGTCCTCTCAGTATTTCGTCTGATACAGCTAAGTCGATCATACTATGGTTTTCACCTCTGCACCAAGTAAACATACGTATCATTTTATGCCTAAGCCAAGTATTTGCAATAAACAAACCCTTTTCTAGGCACAAACCAATCAATGTATCCCCATTACCGTTCGCTTATGGTTCTCCGAAATGATCAAGCACTCCGCCGGTACCTTCGCGTTGCAAAGCAACCCAGCCATTCATGGCTCCAAATGATATTACTTTTTTTCCAGAATCACATGCTTCTATGACATCATTCAGCGAGTCCCAGAAGGTGTCCTCGTCTTTTTACTGTCCTCGTCAACAGGAGCATAGCATTCTAGGAGATACACATTCATACTTTTTGATATGCTGTTTTGCTCTCTCATTCATAATAAGACCAATTCCTTGGCTAGCGTGTGATTCCTTGCCTTCTCCTGACCAGATTTGGAGACCATTCTCCACCTTATTATTCTCACATCCTTGCTTCTTTATTTCTGGTAAGCACAGAATATCCAGCTCTCTTACGCGCATAGTATCCCGCAATTCCTTTCCATCTAGATCATTCACACATCTGGCATTCCACACTTCCAATCCCCATTCATCACCTGGAACTTTTCCAGGGACATTTGATTGGTTTATTATTATAAGTATCCGTTCAACAACTGACTGCATTACGCCAATCCCACCAAACATCAGTCATGTAAAGAAAACAAAAGGAAAAAGGAAGAAGCAAAAGAAGCCAGAACCGAACAAGTTAATATTGGTTGTGCTGCATGATGAAGAGGGCAGCAGTCTCCTGCAGTTTGGTGATTAACGGTATAAACACCGAGCTTGTGTTCGAAAATTTACAGCTGATCCTGAACACTCAAATTCCCAAATACGAATAAGTTCAATTTTGTACAAAATGATTCAGCTTCATAAGAATAAAGCTTCAATTGAAAAGAAAAACTTAGAAGTGTAACTACAAAGGATTAATACATTGATTAATACGCAAGTAAACCAAAAATTTTCAACAATACACTCCAAATTCAAACCAACAAAAATGAATCCTTAACCAAACAGTAAAAGTTCAAGCAATAAAAGTAACTAATCAAAAAGATCAATTTTCCAGCAAAAAAATACAAATTTCCAACGAAACAAATAATTTTTCATATCTCTTTCAGCAACCATATTAACTGCTTTCGATTGAAAATTGAAAGCTTCTTTTGTTGAAATAGCAACTATTACATTTCCCGTTGAATATTTATCTTTCTGGTTGGAGGTTCCTTATTTAAGTTGGAATTTGTTTCTTTGGTTTGAAGAATAATTGCTTTACTAGAATCTCCTATTCTTTGAAAATTAATTTTTTCATTTGAACCTTAAACTATTTGCTTAAGAATTTTCGTTTCTCGACAAGAATGACTCGATTGGTCAACAATGCAATCGTTCTGTTGCAACAAAGTTGGGTTTAGTTGAAGATTGAACTGTTTTGATAAAAATTCTTTCTTCTTTTTTTTGATGAAAACTTAACTGTCATATTTTTGCGTTGAGAATTTATATTTTTGTGCGAAAAAGATCTCTCTCTCTCTCTCCCTCTCCCCCCCCCCCTCTCTCTCTCTCTATGTGTGTGTGAGATGCAACTCATTGGTTGGTATTTATTCTGTTTTGTTGAAGATTTTAAATGTTATGATATCGGGTCTTTTGCTAGAATTTAACTTTTTGGTAGAAAATAGATGCAATTTGGCAAATTCTATGTTAAAGGCAAATTATCATAAACTCAAGATGTGTAGTACATATTAGAACAACTTTATACAAGAATAATTCGATAAGAACTATTGACGTTGAAAACTATCTCCTTTTCATGGTTCTACGTATATTTTAGTGTATTTACAAACGTTAGATGCGGCCATTTTGGTTAATTGGTGTAGGGGCCGATACACCGATAGTGTCACCTGTTTTTACTATAATTTTATGGAGATCCTCAAGGGAGAGTTGAGAGAAGACCGTTACTATTTATTATTGATCCGTTTCAACCGAAACACGAAGGCCTTAAAAGCACGGGATTTTCCAATCAGTTTTCAACCTCTCAACTGATTCCTTAGAAGGAAAATGTGAATCTAGAATGTAAACAATGCAAAAATGTATTCATCGTAAAAAAAGTGTTTCTGATAGAATTCTCATCATATAAGTGGAGAAGCACCCTTACTATCAGACCTGATCTTTCTCAAAATAACATTTTCTTTACTACATCATAAGGATTTCAGTAAATTTTAGAATGAAACAAACTTTTATTGCCGTATAATTAAACTCAGATTCATTGTATATCAATTCATTCATGAAATATTCAATATCTACAAAAGCATAACCTTAGACTTAACTTAGATTTGATATTTCAGGTCTCATCGTCAATTACTCTCTGTATATTCTGAATCAGATTTTCCAGTGTACACATTATTTAAAGTTTACTCAAGCTTAAAATTTGTTGAAACTTACTTGATATGGTTGAATAAAAGTTTCTTCGAGAAGAAACATTTTTAGCAAAGAACGTGTTTTTTAATTCTATACGATCAACATATAATTTTGAACACTTTGTTTTCGATAAATAATAATTTGAAATACTAAATATTGAGTCATGCTTCGCATAGAAATCGTGAATCAGTTCCATGCATAAATTAAAATGCATCTCACAAATCTGGCCATCTTGCTTTAGTTCGCGACACTAGCGCAATCTACACTTCAGATCCCAAAAAATTCTGATTCCATTTGGCCAAAAATTTTCGGTTCATTGGACCAGATTTTTTGGTCATTGTTTGGACCAGGATTCCGGTCCAAGCGGTTTAGAGTGTATTATGAGCTCTTTTATGTCGGCGCATTGAAATTATTAAAATATTGCTGTATAAAAAATTGTTCTAAGACACTTTTACCAAATTTCGTGAGAAATAAAGCACGGCAAAATTCTTCAAGTGACACAAATATTTCAATATAAAATAAGTCGGAATGAAAAAATACAAAATGAATCACAATTCCCTTAGAAATTAATAAAAAGCAATTTGATAATGCGAGTTTTCAAAGTCGTTTTACATTCAAACTATAGTTCAGATATATAACATTTACTTTCACGTTACAAATCTTGCTCTGATAGACAGTGTACACTTAAGGGCAGTTTGAATTTTTTGCGCGTTGAGAAACTCGCGCCGCGTTCCGCTCGGAACTCGGCTAGTTGACGCAACTCTCAACTGTCTCTTAAGGATCTCTATAATTTTAAACTTCAATTTATCGTCAAGCATACTTGCCATTGCCGTCGTGGATCCATTTTACTGATCGTTTTTTTCGATTAACGTACATCGATTGTCCTTTGCTCTTCATGTTTTTCACATCGCTGAGTGAATTTGAAATCCTTCGTGCTAGTTCTACTTGGTCTTCTACCGTCGGATGGGTAGGGGCGTAGAAGTACGAAGAGGCGTACATTTTTTCTTCGAGAACAAAATTTAAAAAACATAAACAAAATGCACTTGATGAATAGTTTTTTTCAGAAAGTTCAGAAAATTTTAATTTCAGGGAATAACGCTATGTTAAACTTCAATCCCACACAGAATAAATATTCTTCTAAAACTAAGACAGACAGATACGTTCAAAGACGTCAAACATCTTCGCAAAAAACAGTTTTTAAATTCTCATCATAATGAGAAGGTTTTGGTTTTATGTGAAAATCGACCTTCGAGGATTAAAGAAATTTCCACATTTTGAGACCCCCAGGACCCGAAAAAACAGGTTTTACATTGATGCCTGTCTGTCTGTCTGTTGTTGTCGTCGTCTGTATATCACATAATTTTCGGAAGACTAATCGGATTAGATCGCCCATTGACACGCGTTTCGAAGGACCAAAAAGAATGGTAGATTCGTCAACCAGCCTTTTTGGACCAACGATTATGGTTTCACCCATAGGGATAAGATACTCAAAAATTCCATTTTTCGATCAACCTATGGGAGACACGGCAAAAAGTTATGAAACAAAAGTTGTTCAAATAAAAAAGTTCTACAAATTCGGCAGCAACAAATTTTCGATAGGACACGTGGCTTTTGTTTTATTTGCAAAAATAATACAAAAATAAAAATGTTCGTGAAGAAAATTATTCGTTTTATGAAGATCTACAAATTTTAATTGGATCATTTTTTGATAAGACACGTGGTTTTTGTTTTATTGGCAACAATAATATTATAATTTTAAAAATCCAGTTTGTGACCAAAGCTTACGAGATACGAAAAAATGTTCCAGCATAAAATTCTACACTCTATAAAGATCTACAATTTTGTTGCTGGCCATTTTTTAATAGGACGCGCAGTTTTTTTTTTATTGGAAAAAATACTATTGTAAATCAGAAAAATCCACTTTAGGGCTGAACTGTACGAGATAAGAAAAAATATTTTGGATCAAAATTGTTTACTTCAGCAGATATACAAATTTTTCTTTAACTCTTTTCTCGTGGGAACACTTGTTTTTGTTTAAATCGTAAAAACAACATGTAACAAAAAACAAACAAACCTATTTATTCTAAAAAGACACATGAATTGTGATATTTTCAAGAACAAGACGATTGAAATTTATTTTTATCAATATCAAAGCTCATTATGATTTTTTAGAATATAACAATTATTGGGGTAAGCAAGGAAAATAAAATTAATGCTTTGTTTCGCATCATCTGAATAATCAGTCCCGGATTGAAGTATACGAATGAATATATTTTACATCTTTGTTGCATTAGGATGTATTGAACGAACTCAAATCGAGTTCGAAGCACGAGACACGCGATGATCATATATTCGTTAAAGCCGAAGAAGCTTTCATAAAAAAGAATGATCAAGCAATCATCAAATTACAGCAGCCGACGTTCTGCTCTTCAGTTTTGAAAGATCTATACACAAATGTAGGGAAGTACAAAGACCGACCGCGTAGCGCGTTGTTTTAAAGGGTAACCCGGCGCGGAGCGTGAGGTGCATTCATTATCGAGCGCGAAGCTCGAATAATAATTATTCATTATTCGACAGACACGCGCTCAAACTTGCGAGCCTGCGCAGCCAGAGCGCGACGAGAATGTGCCTGCGCAGTGGGCAGATTTTTTTTCTAAAGCAAATCAAGCGACGCGATATTCTTTTTAAACTTCTATAGTTTTTTTTTTTAATACCGGTATTCATTTTCTTTGAAATCCGTATGAAAATTCTAGAAAAGTTTAAAATTAACGAAACAGAATTAATTGTAAAATTTGTACTACAAAATTTATCATTTCTTTAAATTTATTTTTTTCCTTTTTCTTATAAAGAATGACAGATAGAGAAAATAATAACGAAAAAATTTTTTTCTTCGGAAAACGTCCTTTAAAGAAGGCCTCTTCCTCTCATATTGTATCTAGCATTGTTGGCGAAAAAAAATTTTAAATGAATTTTGGTTTGGCCTGCATTAAATTACAATTAGGTGTTCCATTGCAAAGACGAATTTAATTATGCTTTTTGAAAAAAATACAGAAGTACAGTTTTCTATGGAATTCTACTTAACTTTCCCAGCCAAACCATTTTTGGGGTCACAAAATATTTTTTTAATTGATTTTTTCGCAAATCATACTAGATATATTAAAAAATTAGCAAATGTTCTTTGTAGAACGTTTTTTAATAAGCGATCATTTTCCTTAAAACCTCTTGTATCAGTCGTAGTTCGTAAAAAAAATTAGAAAATTTAATTTTTCGAAAAAATGAGATTCATGTACAGTGGCGTACTTGATTCAAATCCAGCCTGAGGCAAATTTTCTCTCGTTCCTCAGGGGATTATTTGTCAGAATAATTCATTATTTCAATTGTTGGAAATTCTAAATAAATAAATCTTGGACGTGAATATGGACATAATATCTCCCAAGAATGATTGAAAATACAGGTTGTCTTTTGATAAGTGAAGGCTATAAAACCTTGGAATACGACAGCATCCAGACTGATGATATATTTCAAATTTAAACAAAAATGGAATATGTTTCGAAAACCAGCTGGTTTTCCTCATCAGATCTATGCATGAAAGTTGTCTTTTTGTGAAAATAGACTTTTTTTGTCTCGAAACAATCGATTTAATTCCGTTTACTCAGAATCTTTTTATTTTTTGCCGACAGGTTTCAAATAGGACGATACAAATCACAAAAATCTTAGAGAAAAATTGGAATATGTATCTGATTAAAATTTTAGAATATACAAGTTACAAGAGAAAAATGTGTCATATATTTTTTTAAACTGAACTTTGATTCCGGACAAATGAATTCATATTCTTAAATATTGTTTGAGAACTTTTGGAATTCATTGTAATAAATATTTCAGTAAAGGGTCGTTTTACGTCAAAGTCAAAACTTAATTAATCGATTCTTGTTCATTTTGTAGAGTTTAGGATACTTAACAGTAGTAAAAAACAATGTCCAGGAAGTGATCAACGATTCGAAAATAAAATCTTCTTTTTTAGATTCTTTCATTCTGTATCTATTTGTTTTACAATAAAAATGTTTCTATATAAACTCACGCAGAAAGATTGAATTTTAAGAAATTAAAAAAGGTTTGCTAAATGGCAACTTTTCACGTGTTTATTTGTAGAACAGTCTTCATTAATTATTTATTGTCCTAAAGTCGCATAATGTTTTTGTATTTTTATTCATCATGATATCTAGGCACAATGAAATCAATTATCAGTTTGAAGTGAGGAATCTCAACTAGTGTGGATGAAATTAATTGTGTTAACTCAATTTCAATTTTTGAAAAGCGACTAGTAGATCAAAACCTTTTAGAACATCGACAAACTTTGAAATTCCTTATTAAACTTGGAAATGCTTTGAATATTATCATTAAAAATTATTTTGATCATTGATCTCCACCAGAATAAGAAACACCAATCAATCACAGCAATATTGAAGATTGTTTTTCATGCAGAACAAATTAAAAGATTAACAAATTTTGGGTTCATCGTCTCTAGATTAAATTTCTTCTGCGTGAGTTTGTATGAGGATATTCTATTAGGATCAATAGATACAGAGACGAATAATCTCCGAAGAAGTGTTTGGTTTGCAAGAATTAATATCTTTTGGAAAAAACATTTGGGAAAATTTTCCAGCATAACTATTTGGTGTAATATTCAAGAATAATAATGATAATGATAAAAATGAAAAAGAATCACGACGGAATCAAAATATTAGCAAAATCAATAATTTGCTTAGCCGAAACTTTTGTATTTTTCTTTTAATATTTTAAGCATTCAAAACTTGAGAAATATTGCAGATGGATTATGAATAATAATTCGATTTTCGTAACCTATGAAAATGAAATAGTGAAAACAGACTTTGTAAATAATTCCTTTTCACTGTGTGGGATAGAAAATATAAACACGAAAAATGCGTTATCGAGGCGTTATTAATTATTACACTCGTACATAAACTTCACAAAGTAGGATGAAATATGTGCATTCAATTTGAGGATGACATAATTTTTGCGAATTTTCAAAATCCATAATATGAAAAAATAATTTAAAAAGACCGAAAAAATAAGCACTGATACAGAAATTGCCAAAAAATAAATATTGACAATAATAGTTTATTCTCAAGAAAAAGAAGCAGGGTGAAGAAGTAGGAAGTGGAGAAGGAATTTCGAAAACACAGGATGGAAAAGAGCAGTGGAAAAACTATAGGGGAAAAATGAAAGAACATACTAAGATTGTGAATTAAAAGAGGAGAGAACTGGAACGTTTAAAAGAGAATCGGGGAAAGTTAGGACAAAAGAAGGAGGTTTAAAAAGTAGTTCATAGAGAGAGGGAGAGATAAATAAGGAAAAGGAAAAGCCAGGACATTGAGAAGGTATAATAAGAATACTTAAATTTTTCGGAAAGGTAGGGGAGAATGTTGAGGCATGAAAAGAGGTAAGGAAAGGAGAACCTGCCTCGCCGATTCCTTCTCGCAAAAGTAATAGTCAAAGGGTTGGGAATAATGAAAGACGGGAGGGCTCCTGGTTTAGATGAGATTCG
>WSXT02175552.1:0-22040 GCA_011762715.2 Neuroterus valhalla | reverse complement strand
TTCAATTTGCTAGCCAAACTATGCGAGATGTGAATATTAGTGGCGAGTATTGTAATGAGAATGTGTTCCTTAAGGCCTGTAGAGCCTTAAGTAAACTAAATATCAAAGAAAAATTTCATCGAAAATATAAAAAAAAATCAATAATCTTCATAGAAGTAGAGGTTTTCAAGAGTTTTGAGAAATTTGCAATTCTGTGTATGCGTTACATGCATTGTAAACTGAATCAAGCACGTATGAAGCCGCGGAGCGCGAAGGGCGAGGTGAAAAACGAACCGAGCGCGCAGCGCGAGGTAAATACATTATCGAGCGCGAAGCGCGAGATTCGGATGACGTGCGCCCTAGGCGCGCTCAAACTTGCGAGCGAAGCGAGCCGCGTGCGAAGCGCGCTACGAGAATGTGCCCGCGCAGTGGGCAGATTTTTTTATTATAATTTTTATTATTATTAATATTTACGTTTACTGACCTTATTTATTTCCGCGACATATCAGCTAATTTTTTTATTCAAACAAAAAAATTGTGATATAATCCAGTTTTCGTTTTCTCCGATCTTACTGTCCTGTAAATGTGAAAAAGAATAAGAAAAAACGATGTAAGTTGATTCCGATCGTTTTTTCCATTGAAAAAATAAAAACGATAAAAATTATACATAAAAAAACGGTCGAAGAAAGAAAGGAGAACAAATATTCGGATTATCTCCGAACTAGATTTTTGGAAAAAATCGTTAATGGAACGAATAGAGTAAAGTGATTATACACATTAGAAACCACTTTTATTTTTAAATTTTGCTACTATTCGCGCTTGGCTTCATCCCATTCAATATCTTTGATTACCTCTAACATGGATGATGATTTTTCTATATTCATAAAGGAAGATCATTACTCAATCACAATGCCTAATTCTTAATCTTCAATACCAAGGTAATTTTTTTTGCACGTAATGTTCATAGTGGTATTCCATAAATATTCAACGCAGAATAAGAAATTCACATATAGATATATATTTCTTTGACAGTGAACGTTTTCTTATCCTTTTTTACATTGCAATGTTTGAATCCAAAAGTTTCCAACTTCATTCAGTGGCAAATGATTCTGTGGTTGTATGAAATGATTTTGTTCCAAGAAAAAGTGCTATAGCATTTTCGATATTGAAAAATACAAATAAAAGTGAGAATATTCAGCCAAATAATGTCAGATATGGTGAAAGGTTAAATAGGGAAAAGAATTTTCTTTCCGGTTGCTCTCCAAGATGATCATTAAATTTTTTTGAATTTCCTCAAAATATCGAAAATTCAAATTTTGGTCGCACAAAAATTAATGGAAGATAGAACGTCTATACTACACTACGCCCAGTCTGGAACGTTGCGCAGTGATTAAAAATCCCAAATTTCTGGTCAAAACCCCTAAACATAAGATAATCGTATTAAAAGGTACACACCCCTAAGCTTTTGGGGTCGCTGAATTCGGAGATGGTATTTGTTTTTAAGAATTCAAAATGGCGGCCACAAAATGGCGGCCGACTCCTTAAAAAAAATAGAGCATGGAATGAAAATCAACTTTTATTTACGTTTTCGGGGTTGCTGAATTCGAAAATAATATTTGTTTTTCAAAACCCAAAATGGCGGCCACAAAATCGCGGCCGAATTCCAAAAAAAATAGAATATGGAATGAAAATGAAGTTTTATTCACATTTTTGCGGTCGCTGAATTCGAAAATGATATTTGTTTTCCAAAATTCAAAATGGCGGCCACAAAATCGCGGCCGAATTTCATACAAAACTATAGCATGGAATGAAAACCAACTTTTATTCACATTTTCGGTGTCACTGGAATCGAAAATGATATTTGTTTTTCAAAATTCAAAATGACGGCCACAAACTGGCGGCCGGCTTGCATGAAAAAATAGAGTATGGAATGAGAATAAAGTTTTATTCACATTTTTGCGGTCGCTGAATTCGAAAATGATATTTGTTTTCCAAAATTCAAAACGGCGGCCACAAAATAGCGGCCGAATTTCATAAAAAAATAGAGCATTGAATGAAAACCAACTTTTATTCACATTTTCGGTGTCACTGGAATCGAAAATGATATTTGTTTTTCAAAGTTCAAAATGACGGCCACAAACTGGCGGCCGGCTTGCATGAAAAAATAGAGTATGGAATGAGAATAAAGTTTTATTCACATTTTTGCGGTCGCTGAATTCGGAAATGATATTCGTTTTCCAACATTCGAAATGGCGGATACAAAATGGCGGCTGACTTGCATAAAAAAATAGAGAATGAAATGAAAATAAACTTTTATGTACGTTTTCAGGGTCGCTGAATTCGAAAATGATATTTGTTTTTCAAAATTCAACATGGCTGACACAAAATGGCGGCTTCATTTTGTAAAAAGCTTATGTTTTGAGGTTAACTCGAGGAATAAAGAGAATAACACGTAAGAGCAGTGGGAAATACGGTAAAGTCGAATCATGGTTCATTTATTAACATATGTGACGTGCGCTGGAGAAAGAGGGCTTACTCTAGAAAAATCGAAATCGAGGTTTTTGCACCTCCTGATCCTTCATGTGTTCCTTTTTTTACATAAAAAAATCGAAAATGAATTTCGAGCGTTATCATTGCTAATAATTTAGTTTTTAGTTTTCCTCTCTCTTACAAGTCGCGTGTATCCGGTCAACTTTGACCGCTCGCCCTAAACAATCCCACTTTTCAGAGTAAGCCTTCTTTGTTCGGCGCACGTCACATGATCATCGATTCACTATTCCGCAATCTGTTAAAATGTATCTTTATCTAATCATCATCGCAAAAAAAAGTCTCTACATTGTCGCTGTCATGCTCGCTTTGCCTATCGTTGTCGATATCGCTTGCATGTACATCACTCTTCTCGTAACTCAAGAGAGCTAACGTTTGAGGGGATAGTCAAAACATCCGAAAACAGGGATAAGTATTCTCAGAAATTTTTCCGTGCAAAAAAAGCTTGAAAGCTCTCTCCTGTTTCTCCGTATCGCCCATGCAACGAGCCCCTCACTATGCACCGCGCCAGGCATGTGAAACGGTGCACCCTACGCCTCAAAGAAGTCGTTCTCAAAAGAAGACGGCAAACTAGGACAAAAAAGTCCAAGGCCATTTTATTTGGGACACCTTTACGTGTACAAAACAATAAGAATCGGAGCAGCCTGATGAGGCCTGGGTAACAAATCCTTCATTGAATATCGGAATTTTTACTGCGCAAAATAGAAAAAGGAGCGCGAGCATTCCAACATATCTTACAGACGCATGCATTTTCATTTTCACTTGAAGCTAGTACAGAAATATTCTGCATACCTTGAAGAATAAAATACATGAGGTCAGGGAATACTGATCAACTTACAACTGCCTTCTTTCGACACTTACATTTCACTCGGACGCGCGAGACTCTTCAGCTCCGTAAAAAATGTTCGGCGGAATGTTTGAGTTTGAGTGTATACCTTGTCGAAAATAATAAATATGAAAATCTGCTCTTTTGTATTTCTCGACAAAAATGCACCTTATACACGTACAGTGAATTGCGTCTCGATCGGGAACTACCAATTTTCGAGGTTTTGACCATGAATTCGGGATTTTGAACCACTGTTCGTCGCCAGTTTTTAATACGAAAAATCGTTTTATTTATTCTTAGACTTCGAAAACGGACGCTTCTTTCCTACATAAAATTGAATGGCCGGATAAAATAACGACTTCCGTGGGCAAGCCGGGCAGACTACCCCTGAAAGTATGCAATCGCCGCTGAATTCGAAGTGAACTTTTCCGATTAAGAAAATATTAACAAAATCTTCGAAAAGTACATGACAGTCAGCAAAGGAGTAGTTCATAATGATTTAAAGTATCCATCTGCTAAGTTTTAAGAATTTCCATCATATACTTTCAGAAATGTGGAGACCTTTTTCGCTTACTTTGACTGTTATTCACTTTCGACCTGTTTGACTCTTCTTTAAACTGAAAGAAGCCACTTATTCTTCTAAAGTTTCCCTTAAAATTAGTGTACTTTAAAAGCCGGCTTCGTCTAGTCGATTATCACGCAAAGGAACGAGTAACAACCCGGATAACACGGAACGTCTCCCAAACATTTCGAAAACGTTTTCTGGTAAACGTTAAAACATTTGTAATTTTTCATGGAAACAGCGTTTTTAAAACGGGCTAGTCCGACCGGCTCGCGCGCGGTAGTCGTTATTTTACCCGGCCCTTCAATGGAAATATTCGACATTTTCCTTTTAAAGTATAAACGCTCTATATACGAATGTAGAGAAGTACAGGGACTGAGCGCGAAGCGCGAGATCCAACAGACGCGCTTTTGGCGCTCTCAAACTTGCGAGCCAAGCGAGCTACGCGCGAAGCCCGCGGTAAGAAAGTGCCAGCGGAGAGGGCAGATTCTTGTTTATACAAAAACTCCAACATTATTCTGCGGTCTGGGTATGGAAATTGTTGAACAATGATAGGAATAGGAAATATCCAATTTGGAGCAATATTTTTCAAATCGATTCAAACGGTGAGCACGTTCATCTTTCCTTGGCGGGTGCTATTGCGTGTTTAGAAAATTAAAGCCTTCAGACAATCTCTTGTTGGGCTCTTTTTTTATTCGATTGTAGCGTACCTCTTCTATTCTTAACTATTATCTCCCAAAATTATAAGAATCGTACGATCCACAAATATAAATAATTTATAAAAATCATGTAGAGCCAACTTACTTAGTAAATTAACTAGGATATTCTGATATGTTGAAGCAAAATGTCAACCACTGTAATTTGATGAACTGGAATTCTCTTTTGTTGAAGCTTCTCCGGCTTTAATGAAGACATCCTAATCTCGTGTCTCGTGCTGCGCACTCGATATTAGATTATCCAAACGGTAAAGTAGTTTTTCGCCTCATTTTTTCCCGCATATGAGACATTCTTTTACAAATCGAATAGAAAATTGACAGACCCATTTTTGATTGAGCTAATACTTTTCTTACGGGGTTTCCGTCGAAAAAGAGAACATATGTGTTTGATTATTTATTCAGTGTGCAATTTTTTTGGAAATAGGAAGGGTTGAAAAATTAAGAATTTTAGGGGAGACTTTTTTTTACAACTTCTGTTCTATTTAATTAACTTTTTGATAGGACAAGTAGTTCTTGCTTCATTCATGAAAAACCATAAAATGAATTCATTTCAATCAGGAAAAATAACTATAAAAATGAAATAATAAAATTTTTGAAAAAATAACTAAGGCTAACACAGACGGTTAACTACGCAACATGGGAAAAAATTAGGCAACCAAATCACTCTACCGCTTCGAACAAACTTTGATCGAGTGCGCGGCACGAGACACGCGATGAGAATTTATTGGTTAAAGTCAAAGAAGCTTTAACAAAACAGAGTTCACACACTCATCAAGTATAAGTAATCGACATTTCGCTTTTGAGTTTCACAAGCTCTATATAAAACTGTAGGGAGGATGCATTCGTTAAAAACGGATGAGCTTTAACAAAAGAGAATTGACACTCACCAAATTAAAGTGTTTGAAATTTCGCTTCTGAGTTCCACAAGCTTTCTATGCAACTGTAGGGAGGTACAAAGGCCGAGCGCGTAGCGTGAGATCTGAAAGACGCGCGCCCTAGGCGCACTAAAACTCGTGAGCCGCGCGCGAAGCAGATCTTTTTATATTGAATGTACTATTGAAATTTGTAATGCATATTGGAAAAGAACTGTTTTACAAAAAGCTTTTATACTTGATTAATAAATTTATTAATATTATTTATTCATTTTCTTATTGCACGACCAGTAGGGAGGAAATGAGTAGCAAGGGGGAAAGGCCGACCGAGGAAAAAAGGAAAAGAAAGGAGGAGTACGAGGATACAGAGAGGGCATAATCGAAGAAAACGAAATTAAAGAGAAAAACGCCAAAAAGAGAAAAGGGTGATGAATGTTTGAATTTGAAAATGTTTAAAGAATTAGGTGAGAAGATGTGCCAGAAAATGAAGGTTCTGGGTAGGGAACTAAAAAGAGGTGGTACGGGAACTGCAGAGGGAATTAAAAGAGAGGGAAGATTTATCGAGAGGAGAGAAAGATGAAATCTGGGAGAAACTGGAAGCGATAGAGAACCGACAGAAAGAGCAGGAGGGTAGCATCGAAAGGGTTATAAAGGAACTAGAAGGGAGAGGAAAGAAAGTGGAAGAGATGACTGAGCAAAAAACGTTGACCGCAATGGTAAGCAAGGGGACAAATGAAGCTGGGAAAAATGAGCAGGTAGAGAATGAGATTGTTTGTGAGAGATTACCACAGATAGAAAGACAGATAAAAGGAAAACAAAGAGAGAGGAGGAGAAAGAACGTTGCGATCAGAGGGTGGTGGATTTAGAAAGCGGAACAGGCAAGGAAGAGGTAAGGAGAGTGATCAGAGAAATAGGAGCGAAAATAACGGTAGAATCAGTAAAGAGAATAGGAAGTTATGAGCAAGGGAGAAAATGCATGTTTTTGGTGACACTTGGAAGTGAGGAGGAGAGATTCGAAACAATGGGAAAAATGATATTGATGGAAGGAAGAACAGAGAGAATCGGAGAAGATATGACACGGCAGGAGAGAAGAAGAAAATGGATGATAGGGCAAAGTGCATGGGAAGGAAGAAGGGAAGGTAGCAGGGTTATAGTAACAAGGGATAGAATATGAGTAAACGGAGAGTTGAGGATTTGGGACAAAGAAGAAGGAGAACTAAAAGCATGTCAAACAAGGTAAGGAAAACAGAAACGGAAGAGGGTGTTGAGGAAGTTGGTATAGCGTTCTGAATTTGCCAGGGTTAAAAAATAAGGATAAAGGTTCCTTGGAAGATTCGGAAAAGTGGGACGTAATATTGTTGAGTGAGACATGGGTGGATGAAAAGGACTATAAGGTGATAGAAAGGAAGGTACCAAGTATGTGTGGAAAATGCAAGAATCAAGAAGGAAACACGAGGAAGGAAGAGGGATGGTTGGCATGGTATCAGTGGTAAAAAAATACTTGTGGTAGATCAGGGAGCAAATGAAGAGGGCGAAACACTGGATGTAGTTATGATGAGAAGAATTAAAGTGGAGTGGGGGGGGGGGGGTGATAGCAGTCATGTGCGTTTACAGGAGAAGAGGGGAAGAGGAGGGATGGGAATTTATCTAGAGATGGATAGAAGAAAGAAGAGAGGGGCTGGTATTGATTGGAAGTGACCTGAATGCGTGAACATGAAATCAGGGAGGAGAGGTTATGAGATGAAGAGAAGGAATTGTTCATGAAGAAATCGAAACATAAGGGAATAGATCGCTAGGGAAGGATACTTCTGAACTTGATAGGAAAAGCAGGATGGTTTATTTGTAATGGGAATACAAAGGGGGACGAGAATGGAGAAACAACATTCACAGGGAAAGGAGGAACAGCAATAGACCACGTTCTATCCGGAGAAAGGGTAAGGAAGCTTATGGTCATAAAAATTCCAGAGGTAGGAAGGGAGGAGGGAAGGTAAGAAAGGAAAACATGGGGCGCTGAGGAAAAGAAAAACTGAAGGAATCTGGAGCATATATTAAGGAGGAGAATCTAGAAGGTAAAGAAGAGGATGGGAAGGAGAGATAATAGGGAGAATGAAGGGGGTAAGAGGAAAGGTAAAAGAGGCAGAAACCCTGAAAGAGAAGGGGGACATAGAAAGAATAGGATGGTGGGATGACGAATTTAAGGATGGTGAAGAGAAAATTAAGGAGAGTGTTAGAGAATGACGAAGAGGAGTCATTAACAGAAAAGAGTACAACAGGATAAAGCGAGAATATGAGGTAATGGTAAACAAGAAAGAGTAGAAGGAAGAGGAAAGATATAAGAAAGAAGTGGAGAAAGCGGTGAAGAAAGGAGAGGTATGGGAGGTGATAAATAAGGACAGGGATGAAGGAAAGTGTGAATGATGAGATAAATTGAGTGAACGGACGAAGTACTTCAGAGAACTTTCAGAGGGTAACAGACGAAGGAGGGAAAATCGAAAACGATATAAGGGGGGGGGGGGGGGAAGTAAAAGAGGCAATTTAGAGGCTGAAAAGAAATAAAGCGACAAGACAGGATGGTATGGAGGAGGAAGATCTTAGATATGAGGGGGAAGGAATAAGAGAAGAGATGTGGAGAATTTGTAATAAAGTATGGAGAGGAGAAACATGGCCTAAAGGATGGAGGACAGGATTGGTGATTCCACTTATAAAAAAGGGAGAGGGTAGAAAGGTGGGGGATTAGAGAGTTATTACTCTGATGTCGGTGGGGTATAAGATCTATGCGAAAGTGCTCAGGAATAGGCTAGAGAGTCAGGTAGAAGAGAGAGGAAGTATCCCACACGGCCAGACGGGTTTCAGGAAAGGAATGGGAACAGCTGATAACATTTACGTCCAAAATTATCTGGTAATTAGGAACTGGGGCGGAAAAAGGGAAACTAGTGGCCTTATTTGTAAAGTTGAAAGCAGCATTCTACCCAGTGAACAGGAGGGTATTGTGGCAGGCAATAGAAGGAAGGGGAGTCGATGAAGACTTGATAGAAAGAATAAAACAAATATTTGTGAAGACCAGATTCAGAGTGAGGATAGAAATGAGAAAGAAGAGGAATTCTGGACAGGAAGAGGACTCAGGCAAGGCTGCCCATTGAATCCGCTGTCGTTTAGTTTAATGCTGGCAGACTTGGAGGAAAACCTGAAGAAAAAATGTATTGATTGAAAATGATTTTACAGTTAGACATTAATTTTTAAGATACTTAACCAAATAAATAGTTTAAACATTACATGAAAATTGAGTTCTGTTTTCTACATTTTATTGCTGGCGAACTTAGGACATTGTAAAATAGACAGAAGAACTATTATGGCGCCTCTCATCTAATAAACATAATCCAAAGATCCGGAAATGATTTCCAATGTACCTCCTGAACTTGTTATACCGAATTAGGATCACAACCCTGAAATTTCACTAGTAAGGCTAAGAAAAGAAAAGCACTAAAATAAAGAAATTGGAAAGATGAAAAAGGGGACAACTTCCAAATTCCCTTCATTCTCTCCCTGAAGGGAAACATTCAAACAAGTATTTAGTTCTGAAGGCTTGAATTCGACAATTTCAATTTTTCGAATCTTGTATTTTTAGAATTTTTAATTCAGAATGTTACTGATGTAACATTATGCTTATTAGATGTTATTAAGTTATCATATGAAATATATAGAAAATTGCTCAAGCCGAATTACAAATCTCTCAAGGCCCTAAGAATTTCAAAGATTTTTTTCGTATCAATAAGAATGCAGTGTTTTCAGCTCGGAACATGATAAATAAGAATTTTCGATAATTCGACGATTTTAATGTAAAGCAGTAGAACTCTGAAAGTTTCACATCTGCAGACCGTATAATTCGAAATTATTCGTTTTTAATCCAAAATTGTTCGAAATGATTATTTTTGAGAACAAATCCTTTTTGAACTTCTTGAATGTTTGTATATTACATTTAACAATATTTATACCATCAAATTATGTAAAAATCCTTTTAGTTTGATTGCGAAGAATCGAGGTCAAAAAAATCAATCTAACTATATAAACTGACTATTTCAGTCAGTACTTAAATATTGGTTTTCTATAAAGCTTACATCCCCTTTTAAATTTCAGTATGAAAAAATTCCAAGAAACGGGACTAGTCTTGACGTGAAGTGCGAAACTTGTTTTCTACGAAAAGCACATGTCCTCTTCAAAACGCTCGTCAAGAAACATTGGAACATCGGCATCTCAGTTTCGCATACTCAAGATTCTTTCGCAGAAATAAGTATGGATCATAATTCCAAAATACTATGGATCATCTTGTCCTGGCTACTCATGACTAACTATGGATTCGTGACCACTGACAAGAACAAAATTATGAAAAACTTGATCAGGTACATAAACAATAATCAAGAAATAAATCTAGTAATGTTCCTCGTCAATGCTGAAGAAAATACCCCCAAAATACAAGAACTCAGTCAACGAATCTCCAGCTTTCCGCTAATCAATTTCGGCAACCTAACAGATGATCCGTATCTAAGACAGCTACCATCGTTTAATAATCCTCGATCAACTTTATTTATTTTAACTACATCTTCGGCATACAATGATCTATCTTTCAAAATATCGAAGTTTATTGATTTCATAATTCAACATCATCCAGCAAAAATACGTCCCAAAGTCCTGATTCTGATACCTGTTGAAGTAAGCTCGAATTACGATGACATACTCAGATTTTTGTGGAGCCGAAAATTTTTGGACGCTACAGTGCTAGAACTCGTTCAGACTACAGATGAGAAAGAGAATATTTTCATTGATTATCATCAAGAAGTTGCGTTTCAGCATCACTTCCTCCCATTCACTGATAAATTCGTACGGACGGAGTACTCATCGAGATCCGATCTCTTTCCTGACAAATTACGTAACATGCATGGATACCCAATGAAAGTTGGACTTTTTCACTTTCAGCCGTATGTCTCCTTTGCAAACACTTCGACTGGACACGTCAAGGCTGATGGTCCTGACATATTGATCATAAACGCTCTAGCCAAAGTTCTAAATTTTAAGGTATTCATAGTTTTCTCTAACAAGACAACTTTTGATGTTACGAGCTGTATAAAGGAAAAAAATGTCGGATTGTTTCGTCGCGCAATGTTTAATGAACTTCAATTTCTGGGTGTCCAGAGTGCTATAACCAATATCTGTTTGAGAAAACTGCTTGAGGTATCTACAAGCACTCAACCTTCATTGATTGTGTCTGTGGTACCAATTTTCCCAGATCGCATTTCCCAGTTTTCAACAGAATGGAACTTTCGTAACGCAATGGCATTGATTAGTTTGTTACCATCAACTTGGCTGCTGACTCGAACTATGCGCTTCGAAAATCAAAACTGGAGAATGGAGTACTTATTGCAGATTATACTGGGACTATCTACTCCGCGTGAGCCTCGTGTTTTAGTAGAGAGAATATTGTTTGGATCGATGCTTCTTGGTTGTCTCTTCCAGTCATCTTTTATTTTCACAGCGTTTACAAACGTCCACATCAAAGACATAATGCCACAGGAAATAGAAACTATTGATGATCTTATTTCATCGGAACTGATACCTTTATTACTTCCGAATATGTACGCTCACTTGAATCAGACGACCGACAGAAAATTGATTTCCCTGAAAGAAAAATCTGTTACACTGAGCATAAACGATGAGCTATGTGTTCATTACTTGATAAAGCACAAGAATATCTCTTGCTTCATGAGAAATAATAAGGCAAGGTGGTTCATCAAAGAATACAGAAATGTTCATGCTCAACCAGTCATGAGGATTTTGAAACAATCCCTGTTCGATGTCATTAATGGTAATTTTATGGAAGCAGCGTCTCCCTACGCATACCGTTTTGAAGATGTGATGAGAAGATTTTCGGAAATTGGTCTTATGATTAAATGGAATCAAGAGTTTATTAGCAGACATAAAGGTGCAAATTCAAAGACTGATATTGTTATTTCAGATGTTGTTGATTTCAATGTGCAGATTAGAAAAATCATCTTGTGTGTACTCATCTTCGGATACACGTGTTCTCTGATAGCGTACCTTGGTGAAATTGTAGTCCATTTCTCTCGAAAGTTTTGCAAGTGAGAACTGTAGCTCTATTTGAGTTGAGAATGATTGATTCTTTTGTATGTTCAAGCACAGACAATTTTCAGATGCATTCTCGACATCACATGATAATGTGAATAAAGAATTGAATGATAAATAAAATTGATAATATCAAACGATTCTACGTAATTCGATTTTTTCAGACTGCTTCAGAACGTAATAATGATTTCTACGAAAGAATGACAGTACTAGGCGAGTTTTCCTTTATTTTTGGAAAATTTTCATATGTTCATATTTAAATTATATTAAAACAAAAAAGGACATAGCTTGAAATTTCATTATATTTATTCACGTGCAATTTCTATTATGTAGATTAAAGCTATTAAACAGTGAACCGTAATCACTTGTATTGCGCAAATAGTAATTCATCCTGATATGTTACAAAATGAAAGTATAGACGTAGTATGGACGTCATCGTTGCATTGTAATATTGCAAATCAAATTGCAAACAGAAGGGAGAAAACCGGGAAATGACCAGGAATTCATTAAAAAACCAGAAAGTCGCTTGACTCAACCCAGAAAATAAGGATATTCTACCGTAAAAATACGAATTATCTAGTAACAAATTAAGGAGAGATTTTATCATTCCATCGAAAGAATGTACATTCCTTTAGTCTGCTTCTAAAACTTCTTGAATACATCTATACTTTATAAGAGACAGAATTTTTATTTTCTTCCCTTAAAAGAAAAACCTTTTGCAAATTTTCTGCTATGTGAGTTTTTTGAGTTAACTCAAGTTTGATAATCGAATCGATGATAGCTCAAGCATACGAAAGAATTGTTTTCTCTATTTTTCCAGAAAAATGTATTTTACGCGTTTCATTTGCATTCTTCTCATTTACATGATTTGGAACAGGGAATTAGGAATTCTGGAAAATGGAATGAAAATATTGTAAACTAATTAAAATTTGGATTTAGAATGGAGGAATTTAAAAAAATCGCTCTTACGATTCAAAATTCGTCGCAATTTGAAAGCCCCCTCTTCTCATTTCTCAATGAAGAAATTTCTTCGAGCAGTTTTTAGAGTAGGAAGAGTATTTCGCAGGAGAAATATTGGAGAATTTCGAAGAAAATATAGAAATATATATATAAAGTTGAAAAATCAACTACTTGCTTAAATGTTAAACTCTTTTATTGGAAATTAAATTTTTTTGTTGAGGATGCACTATTTCAAAACAAAAATTACCTCTGGTTAAAAATTTAACTATTTCGTAGAAAACCAATAAAAACTTTTTTGGCAAGAGTTCAAGTATTAATTTGAAAATCGTTGAGAAAAAAATCAAACTATTTCTCTGAGAATTTATATACGTTGAGGGAAATTCGTCTTTTTTGTCAAAAATCAATCTTTATCGTTAAAAATTAATCTTTCTCGCATAAAATGCATCTATTTCACTTAAAGATTCATCATTCTACCTGAAAATTCATCAGTCTGTTCGAAAATTATTTTCATCAACTGAAAATTCAACTACTTGAATGAAAATATGTCTCTTTGGATTGATAATTCACAGATTTTCTTGAGAAATCTATTATTTGGTGGAAAATTGTTTCTTTTTTTCTTCGCAAGTTAATTCTCTTGTTTGGAAATTCATCTTTACGGTTATCAATTCAAGATATGCAGTTGAATATTTTTCATCTTAGTCGAAACGAAAACTTGTTGAAAACACTAATGTTTGTTTGAAACAATTATCTTTCAAATCAAATTGTTACTTTCCTATTTCTGGATAAAGATAATTATTTTTGAATTTCAAAATTCAACCATTTTTTTTCAAAATGTATTTTTTGGTTCAAAGTCAAAATCTAGTCAAAATATCAACTATCTCAGTTGAAAGTTCATCTTTCTGATTTGAAATTTGAATACCTAAATTGAGAATTACCCATTTTTTTGAAAATCTATTTTTTTTTATGCTAGAACCTGTTTGAAAGTTAGTTTTTCTTCTGGTGAAAGTCAGTCTTTTTTGTTTCAAGAAATTCATTTTTTAAACAGGGTATTTATTGAAATTGAAAGTTTGATAGATTTAGTTGAAAATCCATTAAATTGGTTGAACATTAATTTTTTTCAGTATTCAAATTTTAGTTTCGGTTTGAAAACTCAACTCTCCCTGTTGGTGCTCCTTTGTTTTAGTTGAAAACGTTCTTGTTTGGTTTGAAATCGGTTTTTCAAACTAAAAAAGTTACTGCTCTATTATTGGTTGGAAAAATTATTTTTTCATTTTGAGATTGAACTATTTTTTTGAACACTGTATTTTTTGGAAGAAAATTAATCTTTTTATTTGAAAATAAATCTTTTCGTTTAAATATTCACATCCATGGTTAGAAATTGGATTATTTCACTTAATTTTTCATCATTTTAGTTGAAAATTCATCTTCATGCTTTATAATTCAATTGTTCCAATTTTCGTAAAGAAAGTATATGCTTCTGTGGAAATTTTTAGTATTCTTTTCAAAATTATTTCATTTTGCATTTAGGAAACTTTTCGAAAAATGAATGTATATTTATAATATTCAGAAAAAAAGGAGATCATAGCCAATTTCTGAGGAAAGTAGAGGTTCCATTCAATTTGAGTCGGCGGAAAATCAATAGAGTCGAAGAATATTATTGATTTTCAAATTATTTTTTCTCAAAGCCATTACGCAAAAATTAAAAAACTGCTTGTTTGAAAGGAGGTCAGTCCGGACATAAAGTTCTGAACCTTACCTTTTTATTTACTGAAGTTACACTTTCTGTAATGCCATCCCCTCATGTCGCTTCATTTCTTCCAGGCCTTTCAATTTTCTCGTTCACTTATTCCCTTCCTCTCTGACCTTTGCCTCCCTTCCCTACTAACAGACCTTCGGAGTACATCATCCATTCACTCATTGCTATATCCTCATTCCCTTCCTTCTTTCTTCCTCTGAACTTTTAATTACTTCCCATAACTTTCCTGTCTTTAGTGCTTTCTCTATCTCTTTCATATGTCTTTCCTTTTCCTTTTGTTTTTTTCCTATTTATCATTCCCTGGTATTCCCGTTTTATTCTATTGAACTCCTATCTGCTGATTCTCCTTTTTTTCCTTCTTCTCCAATCTCTCACACTCCTTTATTTTCTGCTTACCTTCCTTGCGTTTCTCGTAACATGAACCTTTCCTTTCTATGACCCTTTCCCCGTTCAGCTTAACAGACTCTTCTAGCTTTTCAAGTACCCATTCCATTCTTTCTATTATCTCTCTATCTTTTCTCTTCTGTACATCAAAATTCTTATTCTTCATCTATGACGTGATCCTTCCAACTTTTCTTTGTCCCAGCGCCCCATGATTTCCTTTCTCTCCCTTCCTACTCCCTCCTTTCTTTTGGTATATTTATAACCTTCCCAGAAAGATTAACCCGATATCGTAGTAACCTGCGAACCCTAAACGCCATAAAGGTTAACTCCAGAGCACAATAACCTGCGAGCCCTCAACCTCAGGAAGGTCCGACCGAGATCGCAATGACCTTCAAGCCTCAAACCCCAGGAAAAATTACCCCAGAACATAATAACCTGCGAGCCCTCAACCTCAGGAAGGCCAACCCAATATCGCTATAACCTGCAAGCCTCAGCGCCGAGGAAGGTTAACCCCAGAACACAGTAACCTGCAAGCCTTAAACCATAAAAAATTACCCCAGGACACAATAGCCCCCCAGCCCTCAACCCCAGAAAGGTTAACCTGATATCACAATAACCTGCCAGCCTCAGACCCTAGGAAGGTTCAACCAAGAACACAATAACCTGCAAGTCCTTAACCCCAGAAAGTTATTCCGAAATGGCAATAACCTGTAGGCGTCAAACCCCAGGAAGGTTTACCCCATAATACCCTAACCTGCAACTCCCCAACCCTAGAAAGGTAAACCTGATATCGCAATAAACTGCAAGACTCCAACCCAGGAATGTTAGCACGATATCGCGAAAACCTGCAAGCCTAAAGCCCCAGGAAGGTTTACCCCAGAACACAATAACCTGCAAGCCCTCGACCTCAGGAAGGCCAACCCAATATCGCTATAACCTACAAGCCTCAGCCCCAAGGAAGGTTAACCCCAGAACACAATAACCTGCAAGCCCTAAACCATAGATAAAGTTAACCCCAGAACACAATGACCTGCCAGCCCTCAACCCCAGAAAGGTTAAACTGATATCGCAATAACCTGCAAGCCTCAGACCCCAAGAAGGTTGACCCAATAACACAATAACCTGCAAGCTCCAACCGCAAATAAGTTCACCCCAGAACATAATAACCTGTGAGCCTTAAACCCTTAAAAGGTGTAGCCCAGAAAAAAATAACCTGCAAGCCCTCAACCTTAGGAAAGTTAGAACAATATAGCAATGACATGCAAGCCTTAAACCCCAGAAACGTTCACCCCAGAACACAATAACCTGCAAGCCCTCAACCTCAGGAAGGTCAACCGCAGATCGCAATAACCTGCAAGCCTCAGCCTCAAGGAAGGTTCACCTTAGAACCCAATAACCTGCAAGCCTTAAACCATAAAAAAGTTAACCCCAGAACACAATAACCTGCAAGCCCTCAACCCCAGAAAGGTTTACCTGATATTACAATAACCTGCAAGCATCCTAACCCAGGAAGGTTGAGATGATATTGCAATAATCTGCAAACCTCAAATCTCAGGAAGGTAACCAGAAACACAATAAACTGCAAGCCTCAACCGCAAGGAAGTTAAACCCCAGAACATAACAACCTGCAAGCCTTAAACCCTAAAGAGGTTAAGCCCAGAACAAAATAAACTGCAAGCCCTCAACTTCAGGAAGGTTAGCACGATATTGCAATAACCTGCAAGCCATAAACCCCAGAAAGGGTAAATCCAGAACACAATAACCTGCAGGCCCCAAACCTTAGGAAGGTCAACCCGAGATCGCAATAACCTGCAAGCCTCAGCCCTAAGAAAGGTTAGCCCCAGAACACAATCACCTGCAAGCCCTCAACTCTAGAAAAATTAACCCGATATGGCAATAACCTGCAAGCCTCAAAACCAAGAAAGGTTAACCCCATAACACAATAACCTGCAACCGCTCATCCCCAGAAAAGGTAAACCCGCTATCCCAATAAACTGCGAGACTCGAACCCCAGGAAGGTTGACACGATATTGCAATAACCTGCAAGCCTATAACCTCAGGAAGGTTAAACCCAAAACACAACAAGCTGCAAGCCCTCAACCCTATAGAGGCTTGCATGATATCGGAACAACCTGCAAGCCTCAAACCCCAGGAAGGTTAATCCTAGAACACAAAAACCCACAAGTCCTTAACCTTTAGAAAGGTTCACCCTGTAAATATTCCTCTCCAACTATCGGTAAGAAAACTGTCAGAGCAAGAGAATAGCTGTTACGAGTTCTGTTGCATTATGTTCTTAGGTTAATCTTCCTGGGGCTTAGGGTTTGTTGGTTATTGCGATCTCGGATTAACTTTCCTGGTGTTTGAGGCTTGCAGGTCATTGTGATTTCGGATTAACCTTCCTGGGGCTTGGGGCTTTCAGGTAATTGTGTTATTGTTTCAACCTTTCTGAAGCATTCGGGGTTAATAACCTGTCATGGATATTATATCATCAGCCTAGCATAATAGGTCGGATTATCGCAATGGTACACATATATTGCCACGGATGGTTTTGCATAAGTATTTGAGGGTATTTTCTGCCCAAGCTATCCTTAAGATTTTTCAGATTCAGCACACATTAAATTTGAGTTCGATCGATGTTTTATATTATGCCATGCTGTGATTGATAGAATGCTGTTTATAATTCGACTCTTACTGTATCCGCCATATAGAATTTTCGAATGCTACACGTGTAAAGTGCCATCTGGATGTATCACATGACAAAATAGACTTAGAACGTAGAAAATAAAGTAAGAGTTTATTGTTGAACCTTACATATATTTTTTTTCGCATGTATTTCAGTATCACGTGAAACTTGAATTTTTTAGATTTCAAAGAACGATGTCTCGGCTTGTGAAAATCCATTCAAAAAGGCGGTAATGGTTTTCAAAAAAGGAAATTGTAGCTTACTCATTCCGCGCCCAGATTTTTCATAGAATAGAGATTTCCGATGTGAACGACGCCTAAACATAGAAAAATCGTGGAAAATTAAAAAAATTAATTCCTTGAATGCAGGTCTGTCGAGACGTAAAATTCCGGTTCTAACCTTTCCATTAACTGAAGCTACCCTATCTGTAATTGTATGCATTTGAATATTCATTTATTCATTTATGTTGAAAGGTATAAGAGTTGAGAAATTCCAAAAATTCACCGAAGTAAAGGTGTTAAAACATCCACAAATAGAAGTCCTTCTCAACAATAAGCATTAACTGAATAAGTGCGATTGATAGATAAGGAGGTGAGTTGAGACATAAATCTGTGGTCCGCACCTTTTTATTAACTGAAATAACCCTTTATGTAACTTAGTGAATTTAAATATTCGATTATTTATTTATATTGAAAGTTAATAAATTTGTAAAATTCTAAAAATTCAGCGAAGTACAAATGTTGAAAAATCCAAGAATGGAAGTGCTTCTTTACAATGAGCATTAACTCAATAACTGCGATTGATAGATGAGGAGGTGAGTCGATACATGGAATTCCAGTCCCTACCTTTCCATAACCTGCAGTTACACTTTTTGTAACTGTATGCATTCAAATATTCGATTATTTGTTTATGTTGACAGTCATAAGAGTTGAGAAATTCCCAAAATTCACCGAAGTACAAATGTTGAAACATCTCTGAATAGATGTGCTTCCTAACAACAAGCATTAACTGAATAAGTACGATTGATAGATAAGGAGGTCAGCTGAGCCATGAAATTCCTATCCTTACCTTTTAAAATACTGAAGTTACTCTTTCTGTAATTGTGTGCCTTTGAATATTTTATTAATTATTTATGGTAGAAGTTAATAAATTTGTGAAATTCAAAAATCCAGCGAAGTACAAATGTTGAAAAATTCAAGAATGAAGGGTTTCTTTACAATGAGCATTACTCAATAACAGCGATTGATAGATGGGGAGGTGAGCCGAGACATGAAATTCCAGTCCTTACCTTTCCATTACCTGCAGTTACACTTTCTGTAACTATATGCATTTGAATATTTGATTATTTATTTATGTTGAAAGTTAATAAATTTGTAAAATGCTAAAAATTCAGCGAAGTACAAATGTTGGAAAATTCAAGAATGGAAGTGCTCCTTTACAATAAGCATTGACTCAATAACTGCAATTGATAGATGAGGAGTTGAGTCGAGACATGAAATTCTAGTCATTACCTTTCCATTAACTGTAGTTACAATTTCTGTAATTGTGTGAATTCGAATATTAGATTATTTATTTATGTCGAAAGGTACCAGAGTTCAGAAATTCCAAAAAATCACCGAACTACAAATGTTGAAACATTCACAAATAGAAATGCTTCTTAATGATAAGTATTAACTCAATAAGTGCGAATGATAGATGAGGAGGTCAATCAAGATATGAAATTCCGCTCCTTACTTTTCCACTAACTGCAGTTAAACTTTCTGTAATTGTGTACATTTGGATATTTTATTATTTATTTATGTTAAAGGTTATCAGAGTTGTAAAATTTCGAAAAATACAGCGGAGTACAAATGTTGAAAAATCCGAGAATAGAAGTGCTCCTCAACAATAAGCATTACCTCAATAAGTGCGATCGATAGACATGTGTTGTTTATTTTGGGAATGAAATTAAGCAATATTTTACAGGGATCAATAAAATGGGAATGCCATTTGATGAGAATGTAATGGAATTCATAATTATCATCATTGCTGTTATTTTGCCACACATAGGTTGTTTCTCGATAAGTTGATTTTTTTTATTCTTCTAAAATATTCAATTGCTCCATACATCAAAATAAAAAATTATTGTTTGAACAAGTTGAGTGAGGTTACTTTGTTTATGGGAAAACAAGTTTCATCTTGAAATTCCTTACTATTCGTACTAGGTTTTTCATCAAATTTATTCATAAACTACGTAGCCGATTCTAGGGAGAAGGGGTTTGTAAGAGATACTACGGTCATCCACAGGTGAGGGGGGGGGGGCAGTTAAAATGAGATCTTCTTAGTCTCTTTTAAAACTATGATAAATAATTTAGTAATAATTGAATCTCTAATACATTATGTTAGATTGTAGAAAGAAGCAAATTCCTGGTCATTTTCCGGTTTTCCAGGGTCAATTTTTTCAATTTTCCTGGTCAACTAAAAGTAACATATTTATATTTGTCGCAAAACGTTACATTCATTTTTATTCGAACCCAAACATCCTTTAAAACAACAAATCAAACATTGCAAAATAAACCAATTCTAAAAAGAATACTCTAATTTAAAAAAAAAGAAAATCATTTTTTTTACAAAACTTGGAACAGTTTGACTTACAATTAAGAGAATCAATTTCCGATAACAAAAAAAAAACTACAGATTTCCCACAAAACAGTTCATTTTTCAACCAATGTGATGAATTTTTAAGTAACATGAATCTTCAACCAGAACACTTGAATTTCAAAACAAGTAGATGACTAAAAATATTAATATTTAACTGGAGACTTTAATTTCCAATCATGAAGGTGAATGTTCAAACGAGAATATTAGGTTCCAAAAAGAGTCATTTTCTAAGAAAAAATATAAAGTTTCAACAAAATAGTCGAATTTCAAAGTGAAAAAATAATTATTCGCAACCATAAATAGAACAGTAGCATTTTCAGTTTAAAAACCCAATTTTAAAACAAGCATAAGTGCTTTATACTCAAAAAAAGAATCTTTAACTGAGGAAGTTGAATTTCCAAACAGATAAATTAACTTTTACTGAGAAGATAAATCGTCAACGAAAATTGTATTACTCAAATTTAAATTGAAAAAATGGATGTTCAATTAAAAAAATAGTTTCTCAACTGAAACTATGAAATTTTTCATTGGAGTAGGTTAAATTTTTAGTTGAAAAGAATTACTTATAACACAAAAAACTAACTTTAAACCGAAAAAAAACTAACTTTTTAAGCAAATTATTACATTTTCACAAAAAATGATGAATAATCAAATGAAATTGTAAACCTTTAACTGAAGTAGTTGAATTTTTAACCAGAAAAAGAACGACGAATTTTCAACTGAAATGAGGAACATTTGACTAGAATAGTTCAATGTTTGGGAAAAAATTAATTTTCAACCAAAAAAAAAAATTTCTTTCAACAGAATGGTTGAATCCAAACCATAAAAATAGACATTTTCAAACAAAAATGGAACAGTGACATTTTTGTCTTGAAAAATTATTCAAAACGAAACATAAGAGTTTTTAACTAGATGAGTGCTCGACTAAAATGAAAAATTTTTGAACGCATAACTTGAATGGTTAATCGTAAAGAAGAATTTTTGAAGGAGAATATTACCTTCCGAAGAAAACAATAATTTTGTACGGAAAATCGATTGTTCAACAAAATATGTGAAGTTTCAATGACATAATGGAATGTTCAATTCAAAACGACAAATTTTCACCGAAACGTCGAATTTTGAACTAGGAGCAATCAACTTCCCATGAAAATGAAACAGTTAAATTTTCAGTTGAAGTAATTGATTTTCAACCAAAACTGATTAATTCTCAGGTATAATAATAAATCTTCAAATGAATAGGTGATTTTTAATCAAAACTATTTATTCTTACCGATAAAGAATAATTTTATACAAAAAAGGCAAACTTTCCACAAAGTAAATAATTACTCAAAGAAATAGGTCCATTTTTAAAAATCTATGTTTAACTAAATACTCGAATTTTCAACAAAAGAAGATGAATTGATTTCAAAGGAATTAGTTACAATTTCAACCAGAGGGGAATTTTGAATCGAAAAAATAATGAATACTGAATGAAGTACTTTCATTATTTAAAATTAGGAAGAGGGGACTTTGAAATTGTGACAAAATTCGAATTGAACCAACGATTTTCAAAAATTCCTCTCTTCTAAATGCAATTTTAATTTGTTCAAGAAGTTCCCGTTTCATTTTTTTTCTCGAATGGCAACTTAATAATAAACTTATAAATATAAAGATAATTATTATTATTATTTTTATCATCATTATGTGAAAAATCCCATGTTCGAAGTGTAATTGCAACTCTTCACTGAAACTCGCTGTCCTAAAATAAAACCTATAATTATTCTCTGAAATTCCCTATCATTAATTCGATTATCAAATTTGAGTCAGCAGAAAAAAAATTCACAGAGCAACGAATTTACAGAAATTTTTTTCTCATAATGGAAAAAAAAATCTTCCTCTGATGAAGTATGGATATATATAAATATTTTGAGAACCAGATTAAAGGAACGTTACATTCTTCGAATCAAATGATAAGATCTCTTTTTGATTCAAAAAAAGTAA
>WSXT02175551.1:0-38349 GCA_011762715.2 Neuroterus valhalla | reverse complement strand
ATCGTGCCCCCACCGCCTCCTGATAGTTTCCGTGTGAGCATCACACTCGCCCCTGTCTCTCTCTCTTCTTAGCATCGCGGAAGGCGACCTGTTGCCAAGGGAGAACTTCAAAGTAAACAATGTTACGTCATCTTCAGGGCCCAGCAACCCAGTCTAGACTCTCAGCTCTGTGGGAACGCGCGCCAAAAATCTGAAAGGACCAAGCACACTCGCAAGAGTGATTGAACTTTTTATCAGTCTCTGAATCGCGAATGTAGCTTCCTCTGTAGGAGCGTCCATAAACTACGCTAAGAATTTTTGGATAATCCCCTCCCCCGCTCTCGTAGAGTAACGTAGCCGTTAGCCAAACACAGATTCACGTTCAAAGGATGACTTTTTCCATGAAAGATAAACTTTCAATCCAAAATGACGAATTTTTAAAGCTATTGATTTTTTTTTACCGAGAAAAATGAATCTTTAACATAGTATTCATATTTTTTAAGAGCAGTGGAATTTTTACCAAAAATATAGATTTGAAAAAATGCATGAATTTTGAAACAAAAAAATATTTTCTGAGAATAAGGATGTCCTGGAAGTTCTAAACGTTCAATTGAACAAAATATTTTGTTCGCAATTCTATTTTATCTACGAATATTGTAGTCAAACGTTCAATGTAATGCACTCAAAAAAATGTTTGTTCTAATCAGACAACAAAGTTTGATTGAATTTATGTCATAGAAAGAACAAAATTTTTTGTTTCAAATATAAGAAAGTCTATTCAATTTCAAGAAATGAAAAATATTTACCTTATTGATTGAAACAAAAAATTTGTATCGTCCAATTTGTTTCATTTTAACAAATCATTTGCTTCGATTAAACAATAAATTCTTACAAAATCTGTTCATTTGAATTTATAAAAATATTAATTGATTCAAACAAAAAATAGAATGAATCAAAGTGCTACAAAGTTCCGCGAGACGCTCTGAGGCGCTGCCAGTAGGGCGTAGCTCGCTGTATAACTAACCTAAAAGAAAACTACCGGTGTGATGTGATTCGAACGATTATTTGGTGGAAAACTGAAAATGATTAGAAAATGGACTTGATAGGTCTTGTGCCTAAATTACTTGAATCTTGGATACCTTCGATATAATTGAAGATTTTGCAGGTAATTAAGTTCTCCGTACATTTTTACGTGATTTGATTTCAACACAGAAAGAACCAAAAATTCGAAAATTCGAGTTGAGATTCGGACTTTCTCTATTTTCGAACATTCGTCATACTTTTGTAGATTGAAATTTATACTTGATCAAAAAAATATACATTATATGTTGACAAGAAACTATTTACTTCAAACAAGAGAAAAATTTTGAACAAAAATTTTGCTCGAACGAAATAAACAAGAACAAAGGAAAAATTTCTTCGAATAAAAAAAACATATGTTTGACCCTATATCAAAGAAATAATTTGCTTGATTCAAACAAGCATTTTCCTCAGTGTGAGTGATTTTTTATAGTGCTCGTGCCAGTCGTATCGTATCGACAATTTCTAAGAGCAGTACATTGTTGGTAGATGTTATTTGATATTTGATACAATTTTCAATTGAAGTGCTTGACCGACCTTAGTAGCTAAATTTAATTCCAAAGCATTATTCATTGTGTGGAGTGCATTAAAATGCATCAAGTGATACAGTCAGTGAGTACCGACGCCTTTCTTATCCGACTCAGTGTACCCGCATAATGGTCGTTATGGAAGTGCATGTTCGCAATTACACTTACCAAGCGACTGTTACTTCCCCCATAATTATTCGTCGCACGACTCACGTCTCATAAAAGGCGTAAGATCATTACACCGTGTCTACATTTCTACAAGAGTGTCTCTGAGTTCGGTCCTGAAATATTAATTACATAAATATATCTTTATTTCTTTCTAATTTACCCTGCCCAAAAATATTGTTTACATCCATTGCTGCAATACAGTCATTTGAGGCACTTTTTCTCCTGGAAACATTTGAGATTCACTTTTTTAAAGTTAAGTGAGTATAATTAATTTTTCAATTTCAATTTATTAACCAGAGTATGCAAAGATACATGTAGAATTATCTACATCCTATAGAGGTGCACCAGGCACCTGTACATAGATCAAGATTCTGTACAAGATAAATTTATTTACTTTCGATAGATTGACTACTGCTTTAAAGGATCAAATGATTTGATCAAATTGGAGTAAATATGATTCAAGGCTAATTCAACAGAATTTAAGTAATTTGAAAAAAATTAATTAAAGAAAAGCAGTGAATAGGATGAAATCTGAGTAAATTTAAAGGTGTATAAGGGGAACAAGAAGAATTCGATAAAATTTATAAAACTTCAAGCAAATTGAATATAGTTTTATAAATCTTTGAAAAATAATGTAATGGATAAAGTACAGCGTGAATTCAGAACAATTCAAGCGAGTTCAAGAAGAATATAAGCTACCTTAGAATCCATAGTATGCTTGAAAGACTTGAGGGTGAATTCATTAAAACTTTTTCAAAAATTTGAAAAGGCCCTGTAAATTGACTAGAATCAAGTGAATTTAGATGATGTTAAGTAAATTGAAAAGAATTCAGGATCCGGAAGAATTCTGGTTGCAGTAAAATTGTAGTGAATTTAGAAAAATGTAAGAAAATTCAAGAGTCTTCAATGAAGGTCAGGTGAATTTGAGTAAATTGAAAAAAAATCCGCAAATAAAAATCAATAGAATGAAACCTGAGTGAATTTGAAGGCATTAAAAGAAATTACAAGTGAATTGAGAAAAAAACTCAAAAGTATTCGAAAAAAAAGTATTTCATCGAATCGATTGAATTCGGACTACACTTAGAAAAATTTAACGCAATTCAGAGATAAATTGGTAAATTGCCTAAGAATTCAAGTTGAGTTACTTGAGGGTGAATTCATGAGAACTTTTAGAAAATTAAAATAATCTTATGAATCAACTAGAACTGGATGAATTTAGAAAACGTAAAGTGAATTCAAGATATTTCAGGATGAATTCTCCTTGAATTTCAAAGAATTTATGAGAATTCTGCTTGAATTATAGATGAATTAAAAATATTTGAGTGTATTGAATTTAGAAAAATTAGCGGGAATCAACGAGACTTATAAATAAAATGAAGTCTAAATGAATTCGAAGGGATTTAAGGTAGGCTTGAAGGGTAAACAAAATTCGAATGAATTGAAAAAAATACTCAAAAATATTTGAAAAATTTATTGAATTAATTACAATCAGAGGGAACTTGAAAAATTCAAGAGAATTTAAAAATAATGAAATAAAATAGCTACTGATTTAAGGTGAGTGTAAAGGCCTTGAGTGTGGATTCTTGTGAACTATTAAATAAAGAACTAAATCCATTGAATTCACAAAAATTTAGTGAATTTACAAGACGTTATGTGAATTGAAAAGAATTGAGGGTGAATAATATAAAATTCGAGAGAATTGGAGAGAATCCTTCTTGAACTCAAAATTATTTTAAATGAATTTGAGAGAATTGAATGGATTTGTTTCAACATATTTCAAGTGTATTGAAAAATATGTAATAAAATGGAAAACAAGTTATAGAATGGAACTCAACTGAACTCAGTTTAAAAAGAAAATGGAAATAATTCGATAAAGTTGATAAAAATGCATGATAAATAAAGTAAATGAGTAAATGGAAAAAAATGTATTCAAATTCCATTGAATTAAGTGAATCCAAAAACATCGAAAAGTATTCAGGCAATAAGACAAATTCAATAATAATTGAAAAGAATTGAATTTAATTGAAATCTCATTGATCCCAGTACAATTAGAGTATATTAAGGAAAATTTAAAGGAATTTAAGATAATTAGATTAAATGCGTAACAGTTCGAGATAAATTTGAAACAATTCAGGGTGTTTGAAAAAATCGAGTAAATGAAACACGATGTTTCAAATAAAAAATTTTAAAAAGTCCATTGAACTCGGTGGATTTGAAGGGAGTTCCGGAATTCGGAAGAATCCAGAAGGATTCAAGATAGTTCAAAAGCTGTCAAAATAATTTATGAAAATTTTTACGTGCGCCTGTGGAACTCGAAATAATAATAATAATAAAATATGTATGCAGGAATTCAATAGTAGTTGACTTTTGGATTCTGTTTTAATCCGTCGATGAAAAAGCAACTACAGTAATCTTTTCATCTAAAAATGAGACTATAGCGACTTTATCAATTAAAAGTAACTGGAAATTGATTCGAAAAAAAGTGATTGAAAGTGAATGTGTGACAGCCCAACATAAGATTCTATTCGTGAAATTTTGGTTTTGGGACCAAAAAAAAAGTATTAAAAATTGGACCGAAAAAGTATTTGTAAAAAAGAGGGAAAAAATAAAAAAAGTTTTCCACTTCCCTGGCCAAATGTTCAGGCGAATGCTAGCGTTTTAATTTTTATAATTCGAAGTCTCGAATTATACAAATAAAACATTCTTTAACAATTAATAAAACTTCACCAATATAGAATAATTGTAAAATCACCTAAAATATTTTTCAGAATCTAATCTGAAGATAATTTCGGTTACTTTCGATGACCAGGTGATGAAACGTTTGAGGAGAAACCGGTTTCTAAAAAATGTAGTTTCTACAGCTTCTTAAAAGATAAAGGAACTCGTAGTTTCTTTAGCCAAGTTCTTGAATATTTGAATTTAATGTACTTGCTCGGACAAGACAAGGTAAGGCAAGCCAATTTCCATCACAGGACAGCAAACCCAAGTCAGTTTCATTTCATTGAGAGTGGAGAATTCTGATGAATGAAAGAGAAATATGAAGAAACGTAAAAGTAGAGGTTATCGAGCACGCGTCGGAAGAGATTAGCTGAGGCCGCGGCCGGTTTTACAGTTTTATCTCAGCGGTTAGCGCCAACTCTAATTTTATTTACACCCATTTTTTTCAACTTCCGTGCACACCTCATATCTCATTGCTTCTACTTAGACCAATTAGCTATAACGTGTAAAATTTGAGGCACAAATTTAATTTAGATCACGAGCGAAGCGTGTCCTTTGAAAACAAAAATTTGTCAAGTATCATAAGTACCAAGATAAACTGAAATAGAGGCGCCGGATGCAAAAAGGAGATGGAGGATGATTTCGCTGAGAAAGGGTTGGGGGGGGGGGGGGGCTCGAACGTCCCGTCGTGTCGCTCAAAACCCGAACGACCAGAGGGACACTCCCTGTGAAATAATTCTGTTTCTCATTCTTGCATCCGGCACCTCAATTGTTCAAAAGAAAATTGTTTTAAAATTTGGTACCGGCAAGTATAGCGGGTCGAGACAGTTTGAAATTTCGGAATTTTAACAATCTTAATATTATGCAAGTTTCGGAAATGAGTGAATAGTTATTAATGGTCTGGATCAAGTAATTGAATGTCCCTAATATAGAATGTGGGGTTTCGCGCGTAACTTATCGAGCTTAGTAGGAAAGAGAGGGGGTAACGCATTGCTACGGGCCAAGTTCATTGGAGAAATAGTAGTTCTGAAATTATTTGTCCAATCAACTCAGGTAGCAACGCGTTATCCCCTTTCTTTTCTAGTAGGCTGGCTGAGTTCACGCGCGAAACGCCCTATTATATCGCGACCTTCAATTTTATATTCACTTCGAATTTAATAAACAGGGTGGATATTTTGATCGAGGAAAAAAATTCCTGGTTTTCCCACTTCAAAAAGGCCACCTTGAATAAATGACTTCACTTTGAAATAAATTATTATTGATCTATTTTTTAAATTTAATTATTGAATATGAAAAAATAGGAAACGGACTCGGAAACGGATTCTAATTTTGGATTGGAATTTGTCACATCTGTTCAAACTTTCGATTCTCACGCTCAACAGTTGTCTTCGTGCTCATCAGTTTGGTTTTACAATAAGCACCTGGCCTCAAAAACAAACTTGGTGAATTATTCTTGAAAGGGGTGAATCGTGAATTAATAGATGTTCCCATGTAGTTTCACTTTATTTTATGGGGTCGTTCCCTAAATTAGGATGTGACCTCGAATGTGACGTGTCTCTGAGTAGTACCTACTGTGTTTCGGTTTAAAAAACAAGAGATAATATGCAGATCTGTCACAGGTTGAATTACTTGGGAAAAGAAAAAAGTAAGCTATTTGAACCGGAAGAATGTTTTTTTATTGGAGGAATTCGCGGAATTTCATGAAAATTAGAGTAAATCAAAAACATTTCGAAATATTCTTAAAGTTCGTTGAATTGGCTCGAGGGTGAATTCATTAAAACTAATATAAAAATTGAAAAACTTGGAATGATCCAATAAATTGACTAGTATTGAGTGAATTTAGATATTGTCAAGTTAATTCAAAAGAATTCAGGGTGAATATAGAAAAACTCAAGTGAATCCAGAAGAATTCTATTGGAATTCTGAATGAATTGAAGAAAAATAAAAAATTTGGGTAAATTGAATAAAAATTCAAAAATAAAAACCAATGAATAGAATGAAATCTGAGTGAATTTGGAGGAATTTAAAAGAAACGAGAAAAATTCAATAGAATCAAGAAGAAAAATACAAGAAAATGAAAGAAATATAATAAAATACAAGAGAAAGAAAATGAAAACAAAATACGAGTGAGATTAGAAAAAAATACGATAATAAGAATTCAAGCTGAATTTGAAAGACTTGAGGTTAAATTAAGGAGAACTGTTAGAAAAATAAAATCATCCATTGAATCCACTAGAACTGAGTGAATTCAGGAGGCGTAAAGTGAATTTAAAATAATTCAGGATGAATAAAAAGAATACAAGAGATTTTCGAATAATTCTGCTTGAATTTCAAATGAATTTTAAAAAATCCAAAAGTCCGAAATATTCCATTGATTACTGTGAGCGTGGAGTAAATGAAAAAAAGTGATTGAAAAAAGATTGAAAAATACAAAATAAAAACCAATGAGTAGGATGAATCTAAATGAGTTTAGAGGAATTCAAGAGAAACTATAAGAATTTGATAAAAATACAAGTGAATTCAAAAAAATTCTCAGAAATATTTGGAAAATTCATGAAATTCGGAGGGGACTCGGACAAATTAAATGGAATATAATAAGAAAGAGATAAGAATTCAAGACGAGTGAATTCACTAGGCGTAAAGTGAATCCAAGTGAGTTACAAGTAAATAATAAAAATTCTAGAGAATCGAAAAGAATCCTGCTTGAATTCCGAACGACTTCAAACGAATTGAAAAAAAATTGCAAAACCAAAATATTCCATTGTTTTCGATTTCATTTCCATTGATTTTGAAAGTAGAAGTAGATCAAAAACATTTTTAAATTTTTTGAAATTCATTGAATTTAATGAGTTTCAAATAAATTAAGGAGTTTTCAAGTGAATTAGAAGAATTCAAGAAAATTCAAAAAAAAATTCACAGAGAATCCCAAATGATTTGCAAAAAATGATTGAAAAACCTCTCAAAATCTCACGGAATCTTTCAATTCTCATGATTAATTTTTTTAAATATATTGTTATATCCCTTCAAATCTTTGAGAATATCTTCAAACATTATAGGTCCTAAAAAATAGTTACATGTCTTCCGAAATTGAAGAATTTTGTTTTGAGTGCTTGCAAATTTTCTCAAGTACCGTAAAATCATGAAAATCTTTTGAAATCTACTAAAATTCTTCAAATCCCTTGTATATCTTTTAAATTATTTTTAAAAAATTTTTAATCCTTGGAAGTTTGAAAATTGAAAATACCCTAAATATTCCAAGACCTTTCAATTCCCTTTAAGTGATTGGAATCCACTCAAATTATTAAAATGAAATGAAAATACCTTCAGAAATCGTTCAAATCTATAATCTATAAAATACCCAAAAATATTTCAAATTCCTTTAAATTCTTGTAATCCATAGCAAAAAATTTCTTGGAATCTTTTGAAGCGCCTCAAAATATGTAACAAATTTTAAAATCTCTTGAAAATTCTTGCGAACTTGAAAAATTACCTTAAAATCCTTAAATTCTTTGGAAAGTCTTCAAATAATTTACACCTTTTCGAAATTCCTTAAAACTTTTTAAGATACCCTAAAACTTGTTTAATCCTTTGGATTCCCTCAAGTTATTAAAAATATGTAAATAAATTTAAACCTAAAAATTGGAGATCGTTAAATCTGGTTCCGCCTAACAAAAATTTTCACTTCACACTTTTTTAATGATACAGCCTCTCCTTGATAAAAAAAAAACACTTTCCGAAATAAATTTCGCTGCCTCTTAGAGATAAATGTATACGTCGAAAAAATTTATTCCACCTAAATGAGACATCATTCTAGACGTATTTTTACGCCTTATACTTATAGTGGGTAGAATAAACTACTCAAAATTTACTCACTACTGAACTAGTTTTTTTTCTTCTTACCAAAAGATGTTGAATGACGCCTACGTTTGATCGAGTCAACGAAGCTAACTGCTTTGTGAGTACTATTTTGTAAATAAACACCCACTTGATGAAAGCAGATTTGCTTCTTCTAAAAATATATAATTGGTGCGAATTTATACAGTCGCTTCGAATCCAGCAAAAAAAAAACACTCCAGCTGGATTTTTTTGATTTATTTCTTTTTATTTTCTATTAATCTTAACTAGAATTTGCAAAAACTCTTCAAAACATCCTGATGGAGGGGTTTTCTGTGAAACGATAAATTTCAAGTTTCTGACGTTGATTTCAATTCAAAATTTTTGGCAGGGATTTGAGGACGGCCAGAATGGTGAATGACATACAGACGACGAAATTAATCTTTTCTTTGATAAGAGATCAAGCTGATAGTATAATAGTAGCGAGCAAATATTTTTAATTCATGAACTCTGTTTTGCTCAAATGCTCATATCCTTCAAATGAGATTCTCTTTTGCACGTGAAGATAATAAGGAATCATATTTTTAATCAGATCGGTCTTTTTATTATCTGAATAAATTTATATTCCGCTTGATTTTGATTCAAGTACATGTTATGTTCAAATTTCCATTTTTTTCGGATAATAACGGTCAAGAAGCTTTTTTTTAAACGGATATTTTGAATTAGAATCAACATACTTGAAGCCAATAGGAACTTGGACTCGTTTGAGTATTGTATAAATAAAAGTGTTACTAGAATTTTTATGGAATTTAGTATTGTCTTCAACCTTTCAGCATGGAAGCGAACTATAGACGTCGATAAATGTCGGTAACAGAAATTTGCATTCTCAACCCACCAGTTGTTCCCCGAAGTCGTTCTTACAGGGTAGCAACTGACCGGGAAAACATGGAATCGGACTGGAATTTGGTCGATAACCGGGGATTTTGCAGATTCTTTTTTTCACTTTCGCAATAAATATTGTCCTACTTTCCGGAAAAAAATGTGTTAGGAATATTGTGCTTTGGAATTCTACTATTGTTGAAAACTCAATCAATTAGTTGACAATACAACTATTTCGTTAAAAAAAAATTTTTAATCCATGTTTTGATAGAACTGCCTTTTTTTGTTCAAGGGCTAGTGTATCATATATTCCGTGCAAATTTATTTCTTTCAGTCAAAAATTTAACTGTTCAGTTTAAAGTTTATTATATTAGCCGAAAAAAATCGTTTTTTGTTGCCAATTAAATAATTTTTTTGAGTGTAACATTTGTGTGGTTGAAAATGCATGTTTTGGTTGGAAAGTGTTTTGATTAAAAATTCAACTTTGTTCTGAAAGATTCGTCTTCGCCTCGAAATATTGAACTATTTGGTCCAAAATTCAACTGCTTTTTCCGAGGCTTTTTCCCTGAAGTTCAACTTGAATTGTTTGAAAATTTGATCATTTCGTTAGAGGTTCATGTTCAGTGGTTAAAATTTTTTATTTCATTTTTTTTTAAACTCCTACATTTTTTTAAATATGCAATATATTTCGACTTGGAATCTTGGGAATTCGGTACCGTCTCTTATTATTGTTATTAATTTTTGTTTCAATCACTCTATTTTCCCAATTTTAGAGCATTTTGGTCTGTGAAGTGTGAAATTACAACAAAAATAATTAAAATTCTACACTGGGATTGCACTTCCCATCCACGCGGGAGCAGTCCTTCCGAGAATTTCGCTCATGGACGAGACGGTCCGAGATATTTGTAGAGAGGCACTTGCCACGCCCCATTCTCACCGAGTACAATTCATGTTTACGTCAAAGCACTTGCGAAAGCTGTCCAAGGCCGTTTAATAGCAATGCCCGAGACTTGATTCGTTGCGGGATTCCAGTGTATATGTTATCTTAGAGTTTCCAAAATGTTCAATTCTTTTTAAAGTAGAAGGCAACCTGTTTTGGATAATTATCATTATAAAAGCCGTAAAGCAAACCGAGAAATATATTATTTTCGATCGGAAAAACCGGAAAACAGCCTAGAATTTCCGTTAAAAGTTTAATTGGCCACACTGTTCTCAACTAAGATATATTTTTTGTTCCTCATTTTTTGGTACATTTTTTATGTAACTCAGAACTATAAAATTTGGGTATAATTTTTCTTGCAATTGATTCAGAATGATTGAAATCGTTCACGTATTGATACGCTTATAAACAATCCATTTTTTAACCAAATTTTCCTCTTTTTTTTTCTTCTGAGAATAACGGTTGAAAAATTGTTTAGAACGGATCTCTCAAATTAGAATGTATAAACTCTAAGGCAAATAGGTTTTCGAAGACGTTCGCATATTGTACAAATAAAAGTGTTGCCAAGATTTAAATACTAATAGGCTGAGTCTTTGACGGAATTTGCGAAAAAGTTGCGACAATGAAATCCAGCCAATCAGAGGACATTTCGTTTAAGGCCTTTACCTTTTTGCCTCTTTCACATTCGCTTCTAACGAAGCAAAGGTTACCTCGCTCGAAAACAGATTAACGCTCTCTATTCTCCCATAGCAACAGGCGGCTTCCTTCTTATCTTTCTCTCTAAAAAATTGGCAGAAAAACAGTCAATGGATAAGAGAAGTCGCAAATAATGAACAAATTATTTTCTCTCTAACCACCTACTCCGCAATTCTCTACAAACAGATATATTATTTCCAAACATTCTTTTTAAATTAGAAATAAATTATTTCCTAATAAATTAAATTTAAACTGTAATAAATTAAATTTATAATAAACTTCCAAATAATTATATTTTAAGATAAGATGTAAATAAATTAAGAAATGAAAACATTTTTGGGTTCAATATTAATTCTTAGAAGTACTGTTATTGTAGTTCTGCATTTATATCATACAAGTATGTGATTGTTCGTGATTTTTTTAGGCATGATGCTATCTAAAAAAAAAACGAGGTCACTGCTCGAAATGTTGAACGTCGAGAAAGCGAGGACCATCGATTGCAGATAGTTACTCAAATCTAGTCGCTTGTTGCTATGCGGTAGTTAAGATGCATCAGATTGAGTTCAGAATAAGCATTTTGGCGTTTGTGAGTTGAATAATTTATCAAGAGTAAATAACCCCGAATTAGTTGCTATTCTCCTCTAATCAAAAACCTTATCCAAAACGTCCTTGGGTATCAGATAGTACGTCACCGACGAGAACTGACATCCTAGTCAATATTAGTCACCCAGGAATTTTGTCCATTCATTAAATTGGTCGATCTTATTTCGAGAATACACCAAATCTAAATTTTTTATTTATTGAGTCGTTCTAATTATTTTCATCCAAAAAGGGGATTATTTTGTGATTTAAAAAAAAATTCCATGTTCGAGATATTAGTCACTTATTTTCCAAGTCACATTTTAGTCACTTTTTTTAGAAACATTATAAGTCACTTTCTTTAAAAAAAAGTAACTATAAATCATTTTTTACAGGAAGAGGTCATATTGAGATATTTATTATCAAAGTTTAAGTTATTTTATTTCGTGATTTTCCTGTTTTCTATTAGTTCCTATCGTGAATCATTGTGTGTTGAAGTGATAAATTTTATGGGCACGGTGTGAACTTGCAAATGAGAAGTTCAGCGTAACGCGTGAGGCTGAAACACTGTCAGGGAGAGTGCAGGTTTCCCCGTCTTTCTTTTCATCCTTCGCTCCCCACTGAGAGCGGTTTGTAGCGGTGTATAGCGGCATCTGGCACATGCGCACTACAGTGCTTGTTTGTGTTTGCGCTACATGGATCGAAAAAACTGATTTTTTATTGGTTGAGCAGCGTTGGGCGCGGTTATTACTTAGATGGGTAACCATACGAGAATACCGCGTGCTGTTGGTATGTTAACCCCCCGAAAAATGAATTTTATTCCAAAAAAGGGAGATTTTCAAGCAAAAAATATGCCTTGAACAAAAGAATTGAATTTTTGATCCAATAATTTAATTTTCAACCTGCAGAGATGAATTTTGAACTAAGTAGATATTTGAATTTTCAAAGAGAAAGGATGTATATTCAAGACGATTTTTTTTAGGAGACAGTCAATTTGAAAGCTCATTTTTATTAGAAGAAAAAGAACATTCTGCCAAAAAAGAAGTTTTTGACAAAGTAGTATTATTTTTGTAGAACGTTTACAACTTATGAAGTTGAATTCCCATCTAAATTGGTCTATTTTTAATCCCTTAGTTGAATTTTCAAATTACAAAGATCCACATTCAATCAAAACAGATGAATTTTTGCCAAAGAACTGTGTTTTTAACAAAATAATTGATTTCGTAACTTAATAATTTGATTTTCAACCTGCAAAGATGAATTTTTAATCGGATAGTTGAATTTTGGAAGAAATATATATATTCAACTGAGAACAGTTGCAAAAAGGACGAGTTTTTTGGGAAACAGCAAAGTTTTTGAACTTTAAAGTAAAATCTTCAAAAAAAATTTCATTTTGAAAAAATTAATTTTCTACCAAGAAAAATGAATTTCCAAAAAATTTTAATCCCTGAACCAAGAGTTGAATTTTCAAACTTTAAAGATCTATTTTCAACACAATTCTTTACTTTTTGATTCAAAAAGATTATTGCTTCTTGATGTCAATAGAAGAAAAAAAAATTTGTTGGAAGAAAATATGACTTCAACAAAATAGTTGGAAGGTGCATTTTCAACCAAATAGATAAATTTTCAAGCTGAAAAGATGAATTTTTTAGAAGCCGATGAAATTATTGAACTCTCAAGTTGAATTTCCACTATTTCGACTATGAAAGATAAATTTTCTGAAAAATTTTGTGGGGTTTATTGAACTGATTAAAATTTTTAGGTTAGAATTTTTAATTTAGAAAAATTGTATATTTTCCAATTGAGAGCCTCAATCCCAGTTAAAAAAATGAGTTTTTTATTTTCCAGATTTTTAAACTTATATTGAAAAAAAATCGATAAGTTTCGCGTCCTAAAAAAATGGAAATCAGTTGATACCTTTTTTCCGATTTTCAGGTTCAAGGAATCAAACAAAATATCCTATTTTTGAAAGTGCCAGTTGTCATTTAAATTGAACGTCCTATGTACAAATTTTAAGACTGTACAATTTTACATAATTCGAATTTGAATTAATACTATTATTATTATTATTATCATTAAATATTATCCATTTTTTATTTATTCAATTATACAAGATGTCAACTGTCACTCTTTTTAATTGAAAAATAATTAAATTAACAGTTGATTCAAATATGTTCCAACTTCAATAAGCTTTACCATATAGAATTCTTAAATTTCAAATCCTTCAATTGTTAACATTTTTTTTATCAAAGATTAATTCTGAAAACTAAGTCATGAATTTGGGATTCCTTAGGTATAAGAACTCTTTTAAGGATCGGGTCGAATATTTGGCTATTCTTAAGTACAATTTCTTGTAGTGCGTTTTTGTCTCCATTGTCGGCAAATTAATTAATTTAGCGAAACTTTTCGCATGCGATAATCGAAAATAATCAAAGGTAATAATTCGCGGTTTGTGACTAAAGCGTCCTATTAATTCCTCTTATCACGTAAACTCCTCTGTTCTCTGGCGCTTTAAATTGCATGAAAGATAAGGTGGTCCTTTGTGGTCCAATGGATGGACCAATCCCTTGCGAGACCATTAGGCTCCATTTGGCCTTGAGCTACGGGGGGCACGTGTAGGCGGAACGCTTGCATTCCTTACGAGCGCGGGAAATGCAACATGATATGAGATTAGATACGCCGGGATCCACTGGTCACTTCAAATAAGTGCAACTTTTAAATTAAAACAAAATTAATCTCCATTTCTCAGATTTTTTCAAATAAAATCTATTTTTATGTAGAATATTCACAAAAATTTAGGAAATTTGAACGTGATTTAGTAGGGCCCTGTAAGGTGTTCCCTATTTCTGATCAGGCGCTGACAAGGTAAATTAGAGAGGGCCGTACTAGCTCCTCTGTAGCGCTGTTTTAGCTAGGCGCCAGAACTTCTAACCGGGCACTAACGAGATTAACTTTGTATCGCCTCACTCTCGTCGTTTATATCCTTTCTATTACCTAATTAATATTCAGTTAACTTTGTAGGAGTACATTGATAAAAAATTGAACAGGTTGAATTGCTAATTTGCTCCACAAAAAAAAACGCTTTATTGAGAAAAATTGAGTGAAATACTTTGTGAGAATAATTGTAAGTTTTGGAATTTAGCATTGTTACGAACCCTTAAGCGTGGACGCGAACCATAGGAGCCGATAAATGTCGGTAACAGAAATTCGCATTCTTAAAATCTTGACCCAGCTTTTATCTAAAAATTTGAATCGTCCTCACCGGAGGTATTTTTTGTACCCATCTTCTTTTGGCAAATGTTTTGATTGAATTAGCACTATGGAATTCGCGTACCATTTTTTTTATAAATCAATTTGGAATGACTCAAATTGTTGTCTTATTTAGTCTCTTGTGAACAGGTTTTAATTAAAACTGATTACAGATAGTTTGTTTTTTTTCTGCAGAAACGGGTTCTGCAGAATTTTACTGTTGAATTGATCTTCTGATCAAAATGTGTCATGGACAAATTGATGTGAATGAAACTGACAAGCGATTTCATGGAATTACACATTCAAATCAGTTGATAATGAAAAGAGGCTATAGGTTAATGATAGGTGATTAGTTTTTTTAAATTGAAAGTGGAAGTCCTATAGCCAATTCAACTCTCACTGTCCACAAAATTTCTTCTAATCTGCAGGATTTTTTTGCAATTCTTCTCCCCCCACCCCCCCTACTGAAAGGATTTTTTATATTTTTGTGTCCGCCACCCCAAAATGTTAGGCAATATTTTGTATTTTAATCAATATAACAACGATTTATAATTTTTTCATTCACTGAAAACAAGATTCAAAAGATTTCCAGTGATTTACGAACCCAAATTTCCGAAATTTGATTGAACATTTTAGAATTGAGTGATTGATTAGAAATCATTAGATGAGGAAGTTCAGGGATTTGACGGTAGGGGCAATGTCCACGTGTTACTGTTATTGTTGTTGTTGGCATCTCCGTCGCCTTGGAAAGACTCCTCGTCCGTCCTTGTCTTTCCCCTTTCCCCATTTTTCCCTGGTCCATTATTTGATCTGTCTTTCTCTATCGTTTGGTAACTACTTGCTCTGGGATTGGTCAGACGAGAGGGCCTCCCGATTAACGGATTCTAATTGCATGGCAACAGAGAAGCCAGAGATAGTATAATATATTTGGCGCGCGTCTCCAAAGGGGGCCAGGGCCCCCTTTCGAACCCGAATTCCCGCCCGCGTTGCTCTGTCGGACTTTTTCTTATTTTTTTTTTCCTCCGCAAACTCTTATGTTCCACTGTGTGAGTACGAATGCGAGTACAGTGCATTTATTTAAAGCAGTTGATTCGCACATCTTCAGTTTAAAACATCGACCATCTGAATTGAGTCATTCATTTGAGAAAAGGTCATAATACTGATACATAATCAATTCGTTTGATTGATTACGAAAATTACCTGATTTTTTTTTTTTTAATCGAGACTTTCTGGGCTAATTTATTTTAAGGAGTAAAAGTATGCCAGGATACGGTTCCCATCAGTTTGAATAAAAAAGTAGAAAGGAAAAGAAATAATCGACTTTGGGTTTCATGTTTGTTGCCAAACAGCGAGCTCTTACCTCAAAATCACATGCTCTGATTTTGCTTTCAATAAATGTATATTGTACGAATTAAATATATATCTGCTGTTGAGTAGATGCTCTTTTTTAAATATAGTAGCATGATTGCAAATTAAAAAAAAAAAGTTTCCTTTTTTATAACCTTTGACTATTTTCAAACACAATTTTGTACCATTTTTTTGTTCCTCACCATTGGGTATACATATAAACAATTTTCCTGGATTGTTGACACTTGCATTCTTACGTTTATGCTTGAAACACCAACGATAGCACTTTTTTATTTTCATTTTTAATGGAAAAACGTGAACCGCCCGGCTTATTTACAAAGTTGCGGGCGTAGGACGTCACGTCAAGATGGCAGAATGGGCTCGACAGGAAAAGAAATTTAGAATGTGTACAAATTTTTATTTTCACATATAAATTTAAAAAAAAAGGATTTTTTGGATTATATTGGTATTATCAGTCAATCGAGAGGATTGACTGATAACAAATGGATGAACCTATTTAAAAGTAAATTGTGTAAAAATAGAGAGGCCTAATAATTTAAAAGTTACAATAATTTTAATTCTCCCATATAAAACATTTTTCTATTTGTGAATTAAATGTTTGAATGTTTGAGTAGCAACTACACAATTGAGCGTCCGGATTGCAGAACAATCTTAGCGCGTGGACTGCGCCAGCTTAGTAGGCAAGAGAGGGGATGTAGCGTTACTACTAGCCAAGTTAATTGAACCAATAATTTATAAACTGTCGTCATTCCGTTATTAATTATCGAATCGTATTGGTTTTCGCATAGAAATACTAATGAGTCTTCAGCGCTCCCAACAAACCTAATAAAATTACAAATTTTTTATATTTACAATTTTTAACAACACCCGAACTTTTTATAACTTTGAGGTGAAAATCTCAGTGATAAATTTCAATAAAGACCGAATTTAACAATATCAGTTAAGTTCTTATACATTTAATTATGAAATATTCAAAATTCATATCGATTGGCTTGTATTAAAAGTAATGACGCGAGCATAAATGAACAAAGACTCGATCCGACGCTCGACGCTCTTAATGCACGCTTCGCTTACTTCGTTTATTTATGATCTCCATCGCTGTTAATACAAACCAATCGATCTGAATTTTTAATGATTGAAAATATGAAAAATTTGTAATTCTATTAGGTTTGTTGGGAGCGCTAAAGACTCATGAGTATTTCTGTGCAAAACTCAACACGATCCGACAATTATTAACGAAATTACGGCAGTTTTTAAATTATTTGTTCTATAACTTGGCCCGTAGCAACGCTTCATCTCTTCTCTTGCCTACTAAGCTGTCTGAGTCCACGCGCTAAGAACGCTCTGCAATCCGGACGCTCAATTATAAATTCAAATCGACTTAGAATAGAATCAATTGAAATTTTTGGAATGCAAAAAGAGTTCCACTTCGAGTGCTTCAACTTGAGTTCAGGTTTGATTACTCCGAATCGAAAAATTTCAGCTTTATTCAAATTTGTCAATTCCAAAGACTGTGACGAATTTCCGCGAACCAGGGAATGACCGTGAATTTTGTTCCTCATTCAAATGAGCCCCCGTAAAAGGGTTCTAAGTCCCGGCTCAATTTACGCATATCTGAATTTTTTCAGTTTCTGAATTTGGAACGCCTAGAATATAATTATTTATTCCTGAATTGACAAATTTTCATACAAGGGAAAAATAAATGAGAATTTATGGAACGAACTGTACGCACGTACTGCCTTCTTGGTGTGCGTGTACGTACAGCCGTTTTCGGATGCTGGTTAGTCCTGCTGGTCCAGGACGCTATCCTTTTGCTCTCGTGAATTGAATAGGGGACCGAGATAAATTCACAGACTCTCGACTGGCGGTGAATTTTATCGGCTGGGAAAATTTTATCCTCAAGTAATAAAATCTAATCCAAAAAATCGAGATGAGATGGAGAAAAATAAGCGAGATTCTTCTTCTGATCTTTTATTCAAATTCTGAAATTAATTTCTATCCTTACTTGAAATTTTTAAATCTTTTAAAATTCGATTCTAAATTATTCTATTGTTTTGTACCATTGAGACATAATCCCTTACAAGGTAAGCGTAACTCTGGGAGAAATTGGTTGTGTTAAATACACGGGAGGTCACTAGCCACCCGCCAACTTGCCAGCAGCACGCGGTGTTCTCTAGCGGTCGCCCATCCAAGTATTAACCGCGCCCAACAATGCTTAACTTCATTGATCGGAAGGGAACCGGTTTCTTAAGTGTGTCATTCACCGTTATCCTTCTAGAATGAGAATAATATAACTTTCAAAGATTTAAAATATTGTATCCCATCAGTTTCAATTTTCCAATCAAACTTAATCTTGCTTTTGATGCAAAGTTCTTTTATTCCAAACGCTTCTTTCTTTGATCAAGAAATGAATTTGAAAAATCTTGGAGGGTTCAATATCAAAATCTTGAAAATTAAAATTTTTCACAATTTATCAATCATTAAAAACGAAAAAATATCAAATTTGACGAATCTGTTTTGGAATAATTCTAAATTTCAAGTGTTTAAATTTTAAAATTGGACATCCAAAACGGAGCTTTTCAAGCTCAAACGTTCAAAATTGTACAGAATCAAAACTTTTAGAATTAAGACGATCTCCAAATAAAAGAACATTGGAAATTAATTAATCAACAATAATAAGAAAGAAGCAAGAAACATGTTCATCTATTAGGATTTTCAATTTATAAAAATGCAAGTTCGAGAGATTGAAATGGACAAACTTATATCTTATGGCCTAATGGTACAAAAAAATTTTTTAACTTTGGACAATTCAAAATTAATTCCAAATAATTTTTAATGTTCCAATCAAACATTACTCTGGACTTTTAGACTTCGAATGAAAAGTTATTTTATTCCACACCGTTTTTCAAAATTAAATGTTGAAGACGTCAGAAAATAACTATAAAAAAATTAATTCAAAGAACTTCGAATGGTCCAATTCCAAAAATGAAAATTCAAAATTATTCAACTTTCGATGTTTCAAACTCAAAATTTTAACTTTTTGTGGATAATATTTCGAATAATTAGCTTAAACCTTATGAATCAAATGTTTATGAATTATGCAATTAATTTCTCTCAACTTTAATCTAGAAACAGTGAGTCTTGTATATTTTAAGCCAGAATTGTTTAACGCAAAATGGTCAAAATCAAGCATTCAAATTGAACGTTTTTGTAATATTAGGCTTTTCCCGGTTTCCCGTTCCAGTGATCAACCTGGGAATTTTCATTATGTAATATATTTAGTAGCCGTTTTCGATGCAAAACTGGCCATATTAAACATAGCAATTATAAATAAAGAAATAAATAGTTTATCAAAGAAAGAGTCTTCCAGAATGATTTTGTTTAGTTCATAAAAATACTCGAAAGTGAAATCGAAACATCTAAATTTCACAGTCTATTGCGACTTTTATTGAAACCTCAATATACCTTTCTCGGTTGAAATAACTTGGAAATATTTTAAGCCAATAAAGTGTGCCATAGTCGATTTGCTCAATTTCACGTTTCAATTTTTTAGCGATGCAAAAAAAAGAGTATGATGAACGAGGTAGTAAATAAACTCGAAAAATAGAAAAAAGAAATCAATTCAATTGATATCACCAAAAGAAGTTTTATGCAATGATCAAGAAGTTGATTTACGGTAATCCGAACTTCAAAGCTTGCGAATTCTGAAGAAATACCACGCGCTGAAATTGAGATTTTTCGTTAATTTAAAACTGCGATAAGGAGATTTGAAGCTTCATAAATGAAGATTTAGCAAACAGAATTGTTTTGTAAGTGATTTTTATTCTGTAACTCCAGGAAGTTTATTTTATATCAATTTCTGATTTCGAAGTTCAATACTTTTTTTACTTATTGAATACAATTTCAGTCAAGGCTACTTTTTTGTTACTTTGAAATTGCCAAACATTTTTTGCCAGTGGGTAACGGTTATCTGAATAATCGGCTTCATTTGAATTTTTTCGTTTCTTGAAATATTAATGTATCATGTTCTCATATAAAACTATGGGTCCATTACATTTTTATACCCCTTTTGAAATAAAAAAAAATTCAACTGTTGAACATTCTAGAAAACTGAAGCATTAACTGTTAAAAATTTAAGAATAAATTGTTAAGTCGATGGTCAACAATTTCTTTTCATTCAAAATTCGTCTTTTTATTATAATTTCGTATTTTTGGTTTGAAAATGGAACCATTTTTATTGAAAATTTGGCTATTTGGTTAGAGAAATGAATTGATAAATAGAATGGATTGAATATTCAACTACTTTGTTGAAAGTTAAAATCATTTGTTAAATTTCTTTCTAAGATTTATCATTTTAATCAAAAATTCGTATTTTTTAGTCGAAAACATTTCATTCTATAAGAAAAGAATTTCGGAATAAAATTTGCCATTGGCAAATAATGTCTTGGCAAATTAATAATCACCCGATGAAATCTCAGTTCGAAATTTATAAGATTTAATTTGAAAAATTCCAACTCCGATCATCTTGTAACGTGCAGGCTTGAGGATAGCTATTTACATACAAAAGAGTATGACAAAAAATTCCCTTTGAAATTCTGTTCTTTTTTTGTCAAAAGTGTTGTTTACACTCATTTCTAATGTAGAAAAATTAATTTTTGACTGATTTGGAGCTGCTAATTTTTTACTTTTTTTTTTATTCTTGAGGATTCTTCCTTCCTTGTTTTTTTCTCCGAAAATATATTTTTCTCGAATTCCAGAGAGCACTTCGAAGCCTGTAATTGAATAAAAAAATGAGGATCGATGCGATGAACAAAAGAAAAAATGCTTTCAACCTCGCGTTCAACAAATTCATTGAAAGAACTCAATTGATCAAAAAAAATGTATCGGAACGCATAACTTATTATTATTATTATTTTCTTTTTGCAAAAAGATGAGTTTCGATGGAATTTGTAGGCTTTTGATGCTGGAATACAGGTTTTGGGGCACCTGCATTACATTTGGTGGGCCGTAATCGTATCTCATTTAATGACACCAAACGACCGAATTCTTGTTCAATATAAGAGGCCACTAAATTGCGTGATCGGGCATACCATGAGGGTGAGAAAAAATGAGAACTGAGAACCCTCAACACGCCGCCATTTTCTTCTGACCCTTCGTTGCTTTCTTCATGTTCTCTGAGGAGGTAAAGTAACATGTGGTTAGCGGAGAGAGTTCAACGCGAACAGATTTAGAAGCACTTTTTAAAAAACTCAGACCCTGACCTAAGAAATCTGAATTCATCAAGTCTCGGACAATAGGCATTCGAAAATTCCATAATTTTTCATCTTGTCGGGGTGTCTGTCTGACCGTGAAACCAGGAAATTTGATCACCGGGGATGAATAGGAAGAATTTTTCAATCCATTAAATTTCTGACGATCAACAGTCGAAAATTCCCCAATTTTTCATCTTGCCAGGGTTTGGTTTCTGTCTGCCCAAGAAACAGGGAAATTTTTTCATCCAGGAAAAACAGGAAAGATTTTTTATTTCATCAAATTTTCTCTTGTCAGGATGTCTGTCTGACCGGGAAATGACCGGAAAATTTGTTCACCGGGAAAAAAGGGGAAGAATTTTCATTCCATCAAGACTCTGGAAATATACGGGAAATTTGGTCTCCGTGAAAAAACCGGAAAGATCTTTCATTTCAACATACTTCTGAATATCGAAATTAGAAACTTTCACAATTTTCGTCTTTTCAACGTGTATATCTGACCGGGAAACCGGGAAATGAATGGCAAATTGGTTCACCGCGAAAAGACGGGAAGAATTTTCACTTTCTCGAGTTTCTGAACACCGAAAATTTCACTATTTTTTATCTTGCCAGATGTCTACCTAACAGGGAAACCGGGAAAATTTGTTCATCGGGGAAAAACGGGAGAGATTGAGCATTTTATCAAATTTCTGACAATCGGCAGTCAAGAATTTCACTATTTTTCATTTTGACGCCAGAGCGTATACTATTACTTAGGTATTATATTTTGATTTCAGAATTCATCTCTTTTGGAGAAGATTTCTACTAATTAGTTGAAGATCAAAAACTTTCGTCTTTCTTGTTAGAATTATACGAATCTTCTTAATTGAAAATTCAACTACTTGGTTAAAAGGTGAACTGCTTTCTTGAAAATCTATCTCTTTGAATAAAAATTTTAGTATGTGTGGTTGAGGTTCAATTTTGTTGTTGATTGTGAACTATTAGGTTAGAAATTCCACTATTTTATTGAGGATTCCTTTTTCGCTTGTGAGTTCAACTTTTGGTTGTGAATCCAACTGTTTGGTCTGAAATTAATTTTTTTGTTTGTTGAAAACTCAACTATTCTGTAAAATAGTTATCTTATTTGATTGAAAATGCATTTTTTTTGTGGAAAACTAATCTTTTTCCGGTTGAAGTTTGAACTATTTGTTGAAAATGCAATAGATTCCGACTCGTGATGTCGGACATGAACGGGAATTTTCGAAAAAAGAACTAATTTGGATTTACATATATTGAAGAAAATATTCTGCGAAAAAAAATCCCTGTTCCAATTAGGGATTCCTCACAATAATTTAAAATTTCCCGATTTCAATTTTTAGAAGAAGAAAGTTACTATATTCGGAAATTAGAAATCTTGAAAATTAATCTAAAATCGTCTAAAATCATGCAAATCTTTGGAACACGTCCTCCAAAAGTTTCAATCAAAATCTTCCAAAGTTTTGAAATAATAAATTATTTATTTTCCCATATACATGTATTTAAGGATAGATTCGAACTTTCCCTCTGAAAATAATTTAAAACTCAAGGAATAATCATGTGGAATAATTGTCAGAGAGTAGACTCACCGCTGTTCGTCAGAAATTCAATCTTCACTAAATAAACATACTCGTTAATGGAGATATCGAATTACCAAAACATTCTCTTAATTCGAGGCGAAATCTGTAAAAGACGAAGATAAATGCGAGGATAAATGTTTCAAACTCACTGAATTTTAGGTTCTGTAGTGATAATTTTAGTTGTATTAATTTTAGTTGGGAGTAAAATTATTTTGATTGCTGCTAGGTGAAAAATAGAATTCCACAAAAATAAATAATCTGAGAATATTGTAAAATTTGAAGAAATAAAAAATGAATAGTCATACCGCTGCAGGACGTTGCATAATTAATTCCTATTCGAAAGTCATAACATTTTCAACTGTTGATACAGGACCTCGAAAACAGGACTCGTGAGACTCAGTTTTTTTAATGGCCTCTCTTTCAAATCATTTATCTAGTTATCTGCCATCGCAAGATATTTGTCGTAGCTATTAATTTTAACATTCTGTATTCATAAATTTCAATATCGTTTTGATGGAAAGAATTTCTAGAGACTTAGGATTGATTTTTTTTGTTCGTCAAAGTATCGAAATATTATTTCGAAACAATTTTTATTCAAAATTAGAGTATTTCATTGGAAATCAACACTGATTCAATATGTTAATTATTTCAGATAGAATCAATTTTGTTTGTGCCTTGAAAGCATTAATGAATAATTAGGATGACAAGGCAGTCTTTCCTAATGAATCTTAAAGTAAATCAAGATGGATATTAAATTTTTTTTTATTTATAGAGGGGTTAGTTTTTGAGTCGCCGAATGTATCATAAAGGCAGTTTTTTTATTTTTTATTGCTCATTCAGGAGGTCTGCAATCCTTGAGTACAGGATTTTATAACTTTTAGTTTCATACAAGGCAAGGAAGTGCACTTTATTGCTCACTCTGACGTTTAGTACTAATTTCCATGCACCTGTTGCGAAAACGTTTCTCAGATCCTCCTTATCAAATTCAATGTAATTGGCGAATCCTCTTATTGGTTTATTTTATCTTGAGAATTTTAATTCGCTTTGAAATTGTCTGTAAATATTTTTATCCTCTGTCCAGTCATTTTAGAGAGAGAGAAGATCGATTGAATAATTTATTCATCAAGAAATTATACCATGATCAATGTATTTGAATTTTAAATGAAAATTACTGGATAGGGACACTATCAATTACGATTATTGTAAAGTTTTTTAGCAGAACTAATTAATTTGGAAAATTTTCAGATTTAGGAGCATCTGAATTGAAAGTCTTGAATATTTAGTCCTCTTACTTTGAATACGATTTTGCAACCATGAATGAATATAACTTTCTAATTGCAGTATCCAAATTGCAGGCCTCTGAAAATTTTAAATTAATTTTGAAATCTCCAAGTGGAGGGATTGAACATTTGGGAAACTTTGAATTGGAATTAAACCACATTCAGGTTAAAAAAAACAGGTTAAAGTGCATTCGAATTTGGTACTATTTTAAGGAAAAAAATATTATTTAAAGTAGAAAATTATGGAGTGATTAGAAATGCAACTATTTGCTTGAAAATGAATCTTTTATTTAAGGATTCAACTTTTTCTTATTTTTTGATGAAATTAAACTATTTACGATTCAAAATTAAAATCTCTTTTGGGTGAAATGTTGGCCATTGTATATTATGTTGATAATTCATCTTTTCGGTTAGAGATTGATCTCTTTGAACAGTAAAAACAAAGTGTGAATCAAACACCTATTTTAGGGTAGGGTTTACTTGCAACAGAAATTGCATTGCACACTACCCTTGGTAGTGTGAATGATATACTGTAAACAAAAGGAATGTTTATCTTTCTGTAGGGTAGAGAAATTAAAAACGAAACAAACCACACAGATATTTTGAATCGCCCTGCCAAGGTAAAGTAAACACCAGTAGGATTCTTCCTGCATCAAAGTTTATACCTACGTTTTTACTGGTTAAAACCTAACCGTTTGGTTAAATTTCAAATGTTTTCTTGAAAATTCAACAATTTTAGCAGAAAGATATCTTTTTTGGTTGGAAATACAACTGTTGGACAATTTTCTTGGATTTTTTTCTGTTTTGACTGAAATCGGCAGAAATTTCCATTTTTTCAGTAAAAAATACAACTGTATAGTCGAATCAAATCTGTTTCAGTTGAGGATTCGACTATTTTCGTATTTATCAAAATTATTCAAATGTTTTTTATAGAAACTTGAAATCTCTTTTGGTTGAAATATCAACTAATACATTTTATGTTTAAAATTAATCTTTTCCGATCGACTATTAGTTAAAAGTTGAAGTTCCTTGTTAAAAAGTAGAGAATTGATCAATTTTCTTGAAATTTGTTTTCTTCGTAAGTTAAAAATGTGTTTTAGTTGGAAATTCAACAGTTTTGTAGAAAATTGAACGATTTTTTTTCTCTCTCTTGACTATAATATCCTTTATGATAAAAATTCAACTATGTTGTCGGAAATTTATCTCTTCCAGTAGAAATTCAAATTTCTCTCGTGAAAATACAAGTGTTCAGTTAAAAATAATCTCTTATTTTTGTTGAAAATTCATATCTTGTTTTGACTATCTATCTATGGGTGTAAAAATCATTCTTCAATTTTATTTATAATGTTGTATCATAGATTGAAAATAAAAAGGATAATCTGAAAGTCTTGAGTTCGGGGAAAGGTTGAGTCAAATGAATTGGAAATAAAGATCACTGAAACGCGTCACTAGCAATTATTACAAAGCCGAAGAGGCCCAAATCGATGAGAGATAAGGACTCGCGGCTTCTCATTTTTCGGAATCTTTTCCTCTTCTATGATCTTTATCTATGATTATGAAACGGGGTTAGGTTCCTTGCTGTCCATACAAAGTGAAATTTGAAGCCGATATAATGTGTTCAACCGCGTGCGAGTTCGTTGGACGTTTTCAACCGTGCGTTAAAACGGCGTTCGATTCTTGACGAGAAATTTACAACACTACCGTTACAACATTTTGGGTCTTGTGCTTCTCTCTGGTCTTAAGTACTGAGTGCCACTGCCTAGCAACCGAGTTCCAAGTTAATTTTTGTCCGGTGAAAAAAGTCAAGCCTGCGGACGGAAACCACAAATTTTAAATTGCCCGCGCGATACCAAAGAACATTGGGACCATTGAGACCCAGCGGCTACTTTGATCGAGAGGTTTTTACTTGCGACCTGTTTGCCTTGTATCATGAATAATTCCAACGTAATGAATAATGCGAAATTACTTTTTGGAATTGTTTATTAATTTTTGCCATTTTTTTGCAAGCTGGAAAGTTTATCTTTCATGGAGAAGATTCAGTCTACAATATTTGACTAATTTTTTGTCTTCTTTTTGAGCTATAATATTTTTATTTTTAGTGAGGAATCAGGGTGGTGCCTTGACCGGGAAACCGGGGAATGACCGGGAATTTTATTGACCGGGAAAAACCTGGAAATGACCAGGACTTTAATTTAAAAACCGGGAATTTACTTGACTGTACCTAGACTATTAAAAATTCTACCGAAAAATTAAGAAAAATTAAATATATCTATACGTCATGAAGGAAAGAATTTCTTCTTTTTCCATTATAAGAAAAGGATTTTACAAATTTGTTGCTCTGTGAGATTTTTTTAGCTAACTCAAATTTCATAATCGAATTGATGATAGCCCAAACCTACAGAAAGAATAACTATCTTCATTTTTTCAAAAAAATTTGTTTATCACGTTTTATTTGCTTTCCCTTATTTATCTAACATGGGACAGGGAATTTTTTTCATGGAACGTGAACTTTTAAAACTAATTATAATTCGGATTTAGAAGAGAGGAATTTAAAAAAATCGTTCCTCCAATCCAAATTTCGTCGCGATTTTAAAGTTCTTCCTTCTTAATTTTAAATAAAGAAAGTACTTCAAGCAGTCTTCAGAGTAGAAATAGTATTCCGAAGAAGAAATATCATTGAATTATGATAGAAAGCTTGTTTACATTGTTCATTGCAAATTCATCCTTTTTGTGGTAAAAAGTCAACTATTTATTCGGAATTTGAACTTGTTTGTTGAAAATCAAATTTTCTTGTTAAAGTTGCATTGTTTCGTTTCTAAATTCACCTCTGATTGAAATTGTAACTACTTTGTTGAAAATCAATTCATCTTTTTTAGTTAAAATTCAAGTATTTAGTTGAAGGTTGATTTTTTATTTGGGACTTTTATTTGTCTTTTCTGTAGAAAATTATTCTTTATTGCCAAAAAGTTATCTCTTTGCTTAAAATATATCTATTCATTTGAACATTCATCATTATACCTGAAAATTTATCGATTTGGTTGAAAATCTTCAACTTCAACTGAAAATTCAACTGTGTCATTTCTACTGAAAAATTGATCTTTTCTAGTTTAAAATTCGACATTTCGGTGAAAATTCGTCTTTTTGAATTAAAAATTCAATTATCTCGTTGAAACTTTACATATTTTGTTGAAAAATCGATTTTTTGTAGAAAATTATCTTTCTATTCGGAAGTTAATATTCTTCTTCAAAAATTCTTCTTTACGGTTAACAATTCAAGTTATAGAGTCGAACATTTTTCATTTTAGTCGAACATTCATCTCTTTGAAAACTCTTATGTTTGGTTTAAAATTAATTTTTCAAGCCAAATATGTCACTATTCCATTTTTGTTTGAAAATTTTTATTTTTATGGTTCGCAAAAATTGAACTATTTTTGTTAAGTGTTCATAATTTCAGTTGAACATTTGTCTTTCTGGTTTAAAATTCAACTACTTCAGTTAACAATTTACAATTTCATTTGATTCTTCGTCATTTTGTGCATAAATATAATAATGTGTTTGACAGTTTTTTTTATTTGTTGAAAGATAGTTTTTTTTGTTATAAGTAATTTTTTTAGCTGAAATTTCAACTTATTCTAATTGTAAATTCCATAGTTTCTTTCAAAAATTTATCTGTTTAGTTAAAAATTCTTCTTGTAATTTAAAATTTGAGTAATCACATTTTCATTTAATAAAATTGTTTAGTAAAAGTGCATTCATCTGTTTGAAAACTCAACTCCTTCAGTTCTTTTTTTCACTTATGCTTGGTTGAAGATTGGTTCTTAAACTAAAAATGTTAGTGTTAGATTTTTGGTTGAAAATGATTATTTTTTGGCTTTGGAATTCTACTATTTTGTTAAAAAATTATATTTTTTCTTAAAAATGATTCTTTCGATTCGGCAATCAATCTTCTTGTTGGAATATTCACCTTCATGCTCGCCTTCATGATCGGAAATTGAAGTGCTCCAGTTAAATATTTATACCTTTTTAGTTGTAAACTTATCTTCTTGTAATGAAATTTAACTGTTCTGGTTGAAGATTCATAATGTTATTCAAAAGTTCATCACATTGGTTGAAAAATAAACTATTTTGTTGGATTTTTTTTTTTTTTTTTTTTGCTATCGTAAATTGATTTTTTCAATTGTAAGTTTAACTGTTTCAATTTTTGTAAAAAAATGACATTTTTTTGTTGAAAATTAGATTATTCTTTTCAAAATTGATTCATTTTGCAATGTTCGATCTGACCGGGGAAATTGAAAAACATAACCGGGAAAAACCGGGAAATGACCGGGAATTTGAAATCGTCCGCCGAATCGCCAACCTGGGAATGTTTCGATCCTTTGCTGGTTTCCAATTTTATTTCGTGGAGAATAAAATTGGTCAGCTTTGAATTAATTGGCTGTTAAACCTACCTTAATATTTAGGGTCATCACTTGAACAGTCAATCGGTTCAATTTTATGTTCCCCATTTTTGTCTTGTTGAAAACAGAATTGTTTTTTGGATATAGTCCTTTTCTGAAAGTTTCAAATTTGTACAATATTGACTTGAAATTATGAATTGTGTTGTTTTAAACTTTGAAAAGCCTAACAAATATAATTTTCTGGAATTAATTGATTGACTTTCTGTTTCAGGCTAGTCGCACTCTCGCACCCTGGGAGCATTTGCTACGTTGTCCAAAATGCACTTTCCCTTGCCACGTGGATATCGAAAAGAACGTCGGCAGATGTTCCAGACAAAGTTGTTCCATCGAATTTTGCGCAACGTGTTCGTCCAATCCTCATAACGGACCGTGCAAAACGCCATTACTCGCCACCCCGACGAAGAAACGCAACAAGCCCCTTATCGTCGGTTCCAGACAGAGCAAGAGGAATCTTCGCCGGCTATAGCAGTGTCGGAAATCCTTAGATTTAGATAGTTGATTAAGTTTGAAAGCCGAAACTACGAGTTTCTCTTCATCGCATTGAGAAGTTTTTTACCTTTTCGCAAAAAGAAATCCACATTTTGCATTCCGATCTCAATTTTCATTGTAATGACTCTCTTCATTTCACGTTTGTCTAGTTTTCGATTGTTTTCTTGTTCAAAACTGTTACATATTTCAAATCGCTAGACAAATATTACATCACCAGTTATCACCAGTGAAATAATTGCATCAAAATTTATTTTACACCGTAATGACTATGTTGCTCCAAGCACTTTTACAAAGACTAATTTTAAGCATGTGAAGTCACTCAGAAAAAAATGTAAATAAAATTATTTTAAGACAATTCCAAACGAAAATTTATAAGAGTTCCTCTTCTGAAAGGATTGTGAACTTCACAATGCGAGGCATCTCGAAGAGTTTATTGTGCATCCTCGAAGGGCAAGAGAGAAAAAAAGAATCGAAGAAAGAACAGTCGCTGCCCATAAAAGTTTCTCTGGGCTCGCCGTAGAAATCGTACAATTAGGGCTTGTGCTTCGTCTGCAATTCTGCATTGAAACTGTTCCTCGACTCTTGCCATCCAGCAAAACGACTTTTTATCACGCATCAGGTTCAGCAGCATTTTTCGGCAGTTGACACCATTCGTCAAAATTTTATCCAACCGACAGCTATAAACCGAAATGTCTTGAAAGAAAAGAACATTTTTTCTGTAGAAAAGAACAATTTTTATATATTTCCCATTTCCTAATTTATTGGATGTCAAAGTCGAGTTCTGGAGATTTGCGAAGTTGCACAATTTAAGATTCTAAAACATTTTCTATTTCGTTGACCTTCGACTTGCCTTCGGAGATAATATGTAGTCGAGTCGATTGCCTATTTATTTGTAAATTTAGGGCATGTAATAATCGATTTAATATTAATTGTTAATGTAATTGTCACCAGTGGCAAAAAGCCTCGATTCAACGAAGCGTTCCTCTCAGCGTGTCTAGGATTTTATTTTCACCGGAGAGAAACGTTTTGTTCTCTCGTGTCCTACTAGTCGCGTCCGAGGACAGTTTTCCACGTCGTCAGTCGCTTGAAAGTATTATTTCGGATAGACATCGATTTAAGGACGGTAGAATGTTCAGGGAAACCCTTAATTTTTGCAAATTGTGATTCGAGAAAAATTTTCCTCCAACAATCAAAACTTGTCATTCAAGAAAAATTTGTATCGCCCTTCCTGAGCCAACGAACTTATTTCACGAATCACATCCTAGTGTACGCGCGAGTAAACTTCGTGCCATTTTTTGCCATAATGATTGCCATACAACATTTTCGGTACAAACTTAAAGGAAAGAAATCAATTTCCAATCCTGCCACGATTAAAACCATATTTTTTTGATATTTTTATTAATTAAACAATGATAAATCGCAATTGCCATTCCTTATGTATCTTCGTCCTAAGATTTAAAATTAAGATTAAAAAGCTAAATTACTTTTATTATTCTGCTGGAAAAAAGACTGCATGTAAATACACGAGCGCATGTAGAGTAATATATATTCAGTCAAATTTCTGGGCGTTCAACGTCTGAGTCGATTTTGTGCAAAAAAATGCTAAGCGTGGTTCTTATTTTCTATAACTCTATTATCCAAATTTTATTCGTTCAACGATTCTTGTCTTTTTGTGTAATACAAAATTGTGTGAATTAAGTGTGTGCACATTTCACTCTCATGTATTTATCTGTTTTTCAAGAGCCTCTTAAAGAATGCTACAAAATAGTGTAAAAACAAACGGAGATTTCGCCATTTTAAAAATGTAGTTATGATTAAGAATATTAAGATATTTTGAGATTACCATTCCAGCTGTTAGTTGAGGAATGAAAGGCTCAAATGAAACTACTCATTGAACCGACGAAACAATCCTGCCTGTGAATACCTCGTTGTAATTAAAAACCTCTACGAGGCTGCAAATTTTACAGTACAACCAAGACACCAGTACAATGAACAAATGTACTCTAAACCCAGTTCCATAGTTTTAATTATATTTGCCATAACTTTACATATCTTTAAGAGTGCGAGAATGTTTATACTGTATACGTTTGTGAGTGTTGTCATTTAGCGATCCCGGTAGAGGAAATTGAGTGCCTTATTAATCTAAGTGACCGAAACTCAAAGGAAAACAAACTGATGTTGATATTTGTATTTTCCCAACTTCGCAACTTTGCAATGTTGACGAATTGGTCAAATTGAAATATCAATTTATAAGTTAGATTTAAAAACATAACTTTATTCTGAAATCACTTTGTTTTCATTTGATCTAACTGGAAGACCAGTTTAAATGAAAATAAAGGAAGCAGAGATGCCGTGAAATCTAGAAGCGAATTTATCCTCGTCCTTGACGATCGTAAATTCGATTTTCTTACCTTATTTCGAACTGATTTGCTCAAACCGTTCCTAACGGTGATTAAAAGGCGTGACAGTTGCCAAAAAAGAGAGAAGTTCTACTTAAATTTTCAGTATTCCGCGTTCGTTCGCATTCCTTTTGTTAAGTTACATGCTCTCTGTGTCTGGTCAAGTGATTTATTCTAGGTGTGGAGTATTGAAAAAATATATGATATGAAGTGTGTGAAAGGTTTGTGTAGATACATGATTTTTCTTGTTTGAAAATCTTGTCTTATATTTTAACATAAAACTAGAATGATACAAGATATAATTAAATAGTGTCAGGAAACATTGATGTGAAAAATAGTTATCGAAAGACCGCTTTGGATGACGAGTTGTGAGTTGGGTGGAGGCAAAAGGAATACTGAAATGAAAATTCGAGGGAACGCTAGATTGCTCGCCAATCTTCGCCAGCAGGAGAAGGCCTCTTTGTACCTAATGAGCAATGGATTACTATATTCGTAATCAAGGGTTTGAAGATTTCAATGATATGTTCATTGACTTATTGAGTTGAAAATAAGGAGTTTTTTAAATGTTCACCTAAATTGAACTCCAGTCCTGAATGGTGCTGTTCTCAAAAGTTTAAAACGATCATACAGTCGATCAAATATTTTTGACCAAGAAAACACAATTTTTTGTTTTTGTTCAAACATGTCAAAAAAATAGAATAATCGGTCTTCCTCAGGGCCTCCAAATATTCTATATAAACGAACTTATTTACAAATCTCTAAAATATCTCCTTCTAGTACTTGAAACTCATAAAATCACATTACATGGCCTGAAAAAACTTCTCATTCTTAACTTTTGGGAAGTAAAATAAAATTTTGTTTATCATTTTATTCCTTGTTAGGTACAAACACTCCCTTTCCCTGCACTCGGGTTTCAAGTTCAGATCCGTTTTTTTTTTCTTATGGGACCACGAATGCAGCAAATTTTTCCCCTTTGGATAATCAAAGTAGACGCCATGACTAGATTGCATTCCGCTTCGAAAAAACAAGAAAAAAACAACCCAGAACAGTTGTTCAGATTTTATATTCGCAGAGTGTGAAAAACATGGAATACTGCTTTCTCTAGAGAAGAGAATCTTTTGTTAACGACGATTTCTAATTTCGAGGGTTCAGAATGTGTTTGTCTTGGTCGCTAAATCTAGAGGGGAAGATTGCATGTTTTAGTTAATTAAGTGCGAGAGAGATACCACGACAAAAAGGATTTTTTATTGCAAGAAAAGAAAGGGAAGAAATTGTTTAAAATTGTGTATTTATTCGTAACTTTTAACGTCTGTTTTGAAGTTTGAATTTTAACGTTGTACCGTAAAGTGCCTGTCATGAATGTTTCATATCATCTGATGACATATCTTCTTTTTATTATGAAACCTAATCCTTTCCTCTCTTCTTCAAAATATTAGGTGCCTTGTACAAGCTCTCTATTTTCACGCACATTTTCTGTCATGAAATTAATACTCAGAATTTAGTAGGAACAGACTTAAGCTATTTAATGGAAAAAGATAAATTTCTAAGTATTGAAAAGGTGATACCAAATAAAAAGTGCATCGTATATGCAATAAGTTGATAGAAAATTGTCATATTTTTCTAGCTGACTTATTATAATTATTATTATTGTAACTGACCGATTTCATATGAAATCGGACAGTCTGACCCTGGTGATGTCACGGAATTGTCCGGGGCTAAAATATATTGTTTTTATGGCAAAATATGAGACTGTCTTCTTTATTTTTTCTCCAAAAAATATTCCTACGATTTAAGGTAAAAGGTATGTTATAATAAAAAAATAAACGAAAATTTTCTTTGGAAAATCGTATCTTGAAAACGAATTGGTCTCGAAATATCTTCGACTTCCAACATTCAGAGACTTATGTATTAAATAAGATAAAATCCCATGCATTATAGAATGAACGCTTACAGAATTTAGAAACATAAGATCATTTTAATTTTATGTGCGAAACTTGTTAAAATAATGCTTTTTGCGGTTCCGTTTTGATTAATTGTACCCTCTACTTTACTGGTTTTGCCTTTTTTTAAATATTTTTCTGCTTCATAGTTGGGACCCTATGATGGTAATGACAAGTAATGATAATTATGGTGTTGGAAGATTGGCCCAGATAACTGCAGAATCCGGAATATAAAGAGATTTTGCGATTTGGTTTCAAAGCAGTGAATTAAAAGTTAGAGACGAAAAAACATGCTCGATAAATTACAAAAAGCAGATGTTTCGACTAGGGTTTCTAGTTCAGGTACGGTTTCTTCCTTACGGAACCACGAATACCGAATTTTTTTCCCCCTCTGAATAATAAAAGTAGGCGCCGCGACGAAATTGCATTCCGTCCCGAAAAACAAGAAAAAAGTAATCCAGAACCGCTGTTTGGATCTTAAATTCGCAAAGAGTGAAAAACGACTTCCTCCAGATTTAGGAATCTTTTGTCGATAACTTACATCAAGTTTACATGTATTAGTTTAATATGAGCAGGAGAGGTACCATGACAGAAAACGTGTTTTTTTTTAAGAGGAGAAAGAGGGAAGAAAAAAAAAATTGAAATTATATAGTTATTTGTAAGGCGTTTTGTATGTGAAAAACTGATTCTGCTTATTCGTGTTTATATAGTACATTTCAAATTTGTCACTTTCTGCAAGAAACTAGTTATTTTACCAAATTAATTTTAGGTCATCGGCGATTCGTGGATCGAGTATGGACAAAGAAAATGTATTGACCTAAGATATGAGAGAGATACATTATTTCATTTCCCAATTTTTGGCAAATTGTTACACGTTAATAACAGGTTTCAATTACTCGTGTGGACGAAAGAGAAACTATATAATCCACTTATCTGCATATTACGCTGGATACAATATATCCATGAATTTGTAGGTAAACATAAAAAAGTACACCAGACTAAGTAACACTAATGCAGGGGATTTATTATCGTTTTTACGTTTCGATTGCAAATTTGAATGAAGATGAACATAACCTCACTTTAGACTGTATACCACAGGCAGGTGACAGTCAGAATTGAAAGTGACGGGAATGCTGACTGAAGCCGAGTGGCGGCACTGGCTGTACTTTTAGGCCGACAATTTGTGAAATACATGGGAAAAGTGTCAACAGTGGTGATTTTTAATTTTTTTAAGTACACAAACGGAAGTATTCGCTTGGAAATAAAAATCCAATGTTTTGAGACGTTAAATTCCTCGAGGTTCCTTTAAATCAACGCTATCAATGCGATCTAAGTGCGTTGCTTTTGGATGCAAGTCGGGATATGCGACTTGCTCCGGAAAAGTGCAAGTTTTTACTATGCCTATTAATGAAAAAGTAATTAAAATCTGGCGAAAAAATATTTCAAGAGCTTATTTTGAATTAAAGAACCGGGAATCACGTAATGCAACCTAGACAGTTAAATATTGTACCGTGAAAATAAGAGAAATGACAGCTTTCTTTTCTATGAATTTAGGAAATCTCATCATTTGATTTGGAGAATGTTACGTTCCTTACTTTCTTTAGTCTGTTTTGAAAATTTTCAAATATATATCTATACCAAAGGAGTGTAAGTATTTTTTTTTTCCATTTTAAGGAAAACCTTTTGCAAAGTCTGTGAAATTTTTTTAGCTGAGTCAAGTTGGATAATAAACAGGAACACAACATGATGGAACGTGAGCTTTTGAAAATTTGGAAGTCCCCTGTTCTCAGATATGCGTTGACCGGTGAAGGGGGGAGGGGGGCAAGGAAAGAAAAGGCAAGAAACTTTGAAAAATTTCCAAAAAATATTTTCCTAAAAATTTTCCGTAGTTTTATACAATGTTTATTAATAACAAAAATATTTTTGCAAAAAAAATAACCACTACCAGGCTGGTGGTGAAACACGAAGAAAAAAGTTCTCACACGGAGACCCGGAGATCGATTCTGAAACCCGTAGTCTCCGGGTCAAACCCGGAGAGTTGGTAACCCTATCCCTAACGTAGGCCAAAAAGTTTCACAAACAGGCCACTGAGTGTAGTGGTGCATATGTCGAGTGGTTCAGGATTTAAAAATCAAAACAAACCACAGTCGTCTAACCCACGGTCTAACCCAAGAGAACCAAAGATGTCCAAAGCGTCTAATGACGAAGTGTCAGAAAAATTCAGACAATAATAGAAAGACCTGCAAAATGCCTAGTTGTTCTGTGCCGAATTGTGAGAAAATGAGTCAAGATTTGAAGGCAAAAGATCAACTTTTAAGGTGCCTAGTGATCTTCCATAAGTAGAAATATTTTCCAACGCAACTCGTTGCATTTTAATATTTTTAGAAATTAGTTTCACGAAAATAATTGTGAATAATATAATTTCCAGCTTTATTTTCTTCAATAATTCATCCATATTCTTCCAAATGCCAATTATATCTAAAACAAATTAATTTCTGGAGATTGAAATTTTAAATTGAACCCCCTCTTTCAGCACTACTATTATACCACCACTGGAAGTGGCGATTTTCTGCATGAACCAGAAGCTTCAATAAGGGAACATCCCCCACCACGAGAGCCTCCGGACCTGTGTATACTAGAGATCGTGTCTACGACCGTGCCTGTTCTTAAATTAAAATGAAAAGTTTAACTCATTCGACTTAACAATTCCATAGGTGTAGTTAAAAATTCCAGTTTTTTTATTCACAATTTATCTCTTGGAGTAGAAAATAATTTATCTATTTGGAAATTTAAATATTTTATTTGCAGCTCCTTCGTTTTAGTTGGAAACTTGGAGCAGAAGAAGCAAAAAAAACTTGCTACAACTTGAATTCTTAAAATTCGCCAATGTATGTATAATCATTTGACTTAAATATATAATTATGTATCTACATAATTGAAATACATGAATAATTATTTTCTTTTAATAATATTTTATTTATTTCTATTTAAGGCCATGTTAAACATAGGTCACGTGACCCAAATTATCGTTTTTTTTTGCAACAACTCGCGTCCGCACCGAAATATATATAGAGTTGATATTTTCGGGAAGGCCTAAGAAAACAATAAATCACGTTTGTATACAATATTTGGTCCAAAATTTTGAAAAAAGTGTCTCGAAAAAAAACTTTTTTTTTCCAAATTTTGAACCAAGTATTGTATACATAGTTCATTGTTTTCTAAGGCTTTCCTCAAAATATTAACTCGATATCTATTTCAGTCTAAACATGAGTTGTTGCAAGAAAAAGATGTCGGTAAGGTAGGAATCGGGTAAGTTTTGTTAAGGCCTTAAGGCCATGTTACACTTACCCGATTCCTACCTTACCAACATCTTTTTTTTGCAACAACTCACGTCTACAGCGAAATAGATATCGAGTTGATATTTTAAGAAAAGCCTTAGAAAACAATAAACTACGTTTGTATACAGCATTTTGTTCAAAATTTTCAAAGAAGAAAATTTTTTGCGAATTTTTATTTTTTAATTTTGAACTAAATGTTGTATACAAACGTATATTTTTGTTTTCTAAGGCTTTCCACAAGAAATCAACTCAATATCTATTCCGGTGCGGACGTGAGTTGTTGTAAAAAAAATCTATAATTTGGGTCACGTGACCCATGTTTAACATGGCCTTAAAGGGTTACATGGGTTTGAAAATTTCAAAAAAGCGATCTTTTTTTCTTCGTCTTAATAAATAACACAATATGTAAAGAATACTCTCCCAAAATTACGGCAGTAATGGCAGTTTGGCGCGTCGCAGTTCCAAGGCTAAAAAAAGCGTATTTTTACCAATTTTTTTTATATATCAAATGGAATATTTAATTTCAACAATTTAGCATATCAAAGAAATTCTTGACATTTTGTACTATTTAATAGGACGAAAAAATAAATAAATAAAATTCTGCATGTTTTTCCAACGTAAATCTTCAATCGCGTTTTTCTCGAAGCTCAATTTTTGAAGTCGGTGGCCACGATTTCTAGAAAAGTTATAAACCGATCTTCTTCAAATTTGGCACACTTCTTATAAACAACATTGTTTCGTGCTTGAACAAAGGATTTTCAAAAATTTTCATAACAATTTATTTCACGAGGCGCAAAATGGTAAAAAATGGGACCAAAAAATGCGATTTTTCGTTCACAGCTCCGCCAAAAATTCAAATTTTATTTTTATTTTTTTTCCTTCGTCCAAGCACGAGTTTTATACATGCACTAAGTAAAAAAAATTTGGTTTTTTGATTTTGGATAAACCAGTCGTTAGTTATCATGGCCACGCGGAGATCACTTTTTTCTGGGAGGTTAAGGGGAATGAACTCTCAAGGGCTGAATGTTTAATATTTTTGAATAGAAATTTCACAACATACTAAATAAATATGTATCTTTGATGCACGGAATTGTTCAAATAAAATATTTCATTTGATATATTAAAAAAAATTCGGTGAAAATACCCTCTTTTCAACCCATGTAACCCCTTAAATATTCTTCACAAATACGGTTTTTAATTCTCCAACTTTATCATATTCATTTATTCTATAAATCCTATTCTTTATTGTTACTATATTCATAGTTCACGATATTTACGTATGTCGATGCTATGAATCTGATATTTTTGAAGAATTATTTAATGTAGTCTGTGAAAAGCGTATTCGTATAGTCATAAAATTAATTGTTTCTTCACTTTTTCTTAGGACCTATTAATTTATTGGATATTTGGAATATTACCAAATATTTGTCTAGATAAGTATATGATTAGGGTTACCAACTCGGTGAGTAGCTTGGCCCGGAGTTATGCTCTGATCGGGGGGGGGGGGGGGGGGGGGCGGAAAAAACGACGTAAATAAGTGTTGTGAATGGTGGCGGTAGCACAGGCCCCGGCAAAAAAGCAAAAA
>WSXT02175540.1:0-22041 GCA_011762715.2 Neuroterus valhalla | reverse complement strand
CCACAAAAAAAATAAGGCAGTTTTTTGTTTTGAAAAGAAAAAAATATTTAGAGATGCCGCAAGCCCCGTGAAGTTTAGCACGTATTTCTTATAATAATAAGAGAAGCTCTCGTAAATTTTATTCAGAAATCTCAATATTTGATGAATCGAGTTCGAAATTCACCATTTCTCTTCACCTTTGGTCACAGAATGCGAATAAAATATTAATTTTCAAATATCACCCCCATAAGTCTATTTTGTAGGGTCTCAAAAAACCCCTATGAGTGAAAAAATGGGGTTTTCGAGTTTTTGGCGCTAATTATAATTTTTTTGCAGTTTTTTTAAAGCAGATTGTTTCATATACATAAAATACTACTTTATACTAATAATTAGATGTTTATTCGAATCTTGCAAACAATTTATTATTGTTTTTAGCAACTTTCTCTTAGGAAAGGGTTAGAAAGTCTAGATTTTATATGAATTTTCCCAACTTATTTTCAACGTTTCAGTTGAAGCGAGGTAATAATCAATTGAAGTTAACAAAAATAATTGTTTAAACCATCTTATTCAAGATTTATACTACATAGTTGCGGTTTTTTCCTGGAATTTTTAACTTTTTATCAATTTCCAATCAGATTGGAGTAATACCTTATTCATGGTAAAAAAATAATTGTTTAAATAATTTATTATCATTGCTAATAAGATTTTCTTTACTTGATAATAGAAACTTGACGTTTTTTCTGAAATCTATAACTTTCTGCCCACATTTTGATTGAAATGAGTTGATGCTTGATTTTGTTTAACAAAACGATTGTTCAAACAAATAATTATTGTTTATGGTTATCTCCTCTTAGATTAGTGCTAAAAAGTTGCGGTTTTTCCTGAACTCTTAAGCTTTTTGTCCACTTTTCACTTAGTGAGGTTATACCTAATGCGAGTTAACAAACATGCTTATTCAAACAATTTATTATTGTCTATAACAATTTTCTCGTAGATAAGTGCTAGAAAGTTGTGGTTTTTTCTGAAATATTTAACTTTGCACTGAATTGGATCTGAATGAGATTCTATTAGATTAAATTAGATTGAATTGGTTTAATGGTTAGTAAAGTTAGATTGTTTCTTATTCAGAATACAATTTTTTTGTTTTTGAAATATGAACCATTATATTTTTGCTTCAAAATCTATATTTTAAGTCGAAGATTCAACTCTTTGATTGAGGGTTGAAGCACTTTCTTGAAAATTCAATTTGTGCGTTGAAGATCCCTAATTTCAGTAGAAAATTCGAAATTATAATTTCACTGAATGAATTTAGCTTTTTTGTTTCAATTCATTTTTCTGAGCATAAGGAAAAGGACAAAAATAATCTACTTAAAACAATACAATGCTATCTGAAATACGATGCTCTCTAATGTTTGTTTATTATTAGTTCATAACTAAAAAGATAAAGCAAAGTCAACTCGCATAATTATTACCTCACTAAGTGAGAAGTTGATGAAAAGCTTAACAGTTGAAAAAAAACCACAACCTTTTGGCACTAGTTTGAGAGAAGATAGGTATTAACAATGATAATTTGTTCAAACAATTATTTTTGTTAAATTACATGAAATAATAACTTACTCCAAGTGAAAAGTGGGCAAAAAGTTTAAAATTTCAGAAAAAACTGCAAGTTTTTATCATTAAGCAAAGAAAATATTATTAGCGATGATTATAAATTTCTAAATAAATTGTTTTTCAACAGGAATTAATTATTACTTTACTCTAATTGAAAAGTGATAAAAAGTTTAAAATTTTAGGAAAAACACGCAACTATGTATATTAATCTAGAAGAAGTTAGATATAAACATTCACAATTTGTTTAAACAATTCTTTTTTGCTAAATGAAATTAAATAATTACCTAGTCCAAGTGAAAAGTGGCCGAAAAATGGTAAACTTAAAAAAAAACCGCAACTTTGTAGTATTATTCTAAGAAAATATTGTTACGAATAATAACAAATTGTTTAAACAATTATTTTTGTTAACTTTCATTGATTATTAGCTCGCTCTAACTGAAACGTTGAAAATAAGTTGAAAAATTCAGAAAATAAATTTTCAAAAGAGTACTTCTGTTTTTATTGAATGTTTGGATTTTTAACAAAAAAAAAATGATTTTCTACAAACAGAAGAATTATGTTTTACCAAAAAGACGGATTTTCGATTAAATTAATTATTTTCCTTCATATTGTTCAATGTTGAAACCAAGAAGACCAATTATCTTACAAAAATATTATGTTTCAACGATAAAGTTAATTTTTCTACCAAATAGTTCACCTTTCTAACAAATGGCTTGAATTTTACAAATAATCGAATTTTCACCAAGAAAAATGAATTTTCAACCTAATACTCCAATTTTCAAAAACAAAAATTAACTTTCCACCAACAAGAAGTACAAGGTTCTACCAAAAGAACGGATTTTCAATTGAATACATTTTTTTCGTGAATATTGTTCAATGCTGAAGCCAAGAAGACCAATTATCTTGAAAAGAGTCAAATTTTCAACCCAAAAATTTTATTTTTTACAGAAAATTTGATTTTTCTGTCAAATAGTTCATCTTCCTAACAAACAGGTCGATTTTTAAGAAATTAGTTGAATTTTCACTAAGAAAGAGGAATCTTCAACTGAATAGTTCATTTCTCAACAAACAAAAATGAACTTTGTACAATGAAAAATAATATTCTTCCAAAAAGACGATTTTTCAATTGAATAAATTATTTTCATGAATACTGTTCAATTTTAAAGAAAAGAAGACCAATTATCTACAAAAGAGAAAAATTGGTAACACAAGATATTATTTTACAGAGGAAGTTAATTTTTATACCAAGCTGTTCATCTTGCAAAGAAATAGTTCAATTTTTAACAAGCAAGTTGAATTTTCACTAAGAAAGATGAATCTTCAACTAAATAGCTGAATTCTCTATCAAAAACATTAATTTTCTACCAATAAGAAGAATAATGTTCTACCAGAAGGAAGCATTTTCAATTCAACAAATTATTTTTATAAATATTGTTCAATTTCGAAGCCGCAAAAAGACCAATCATCTACATAAGAATTAAATTTTTAACGAAAAAAAATTATTTTCCAACGATAAAGTTAATTTTCCTACCGACTAGTTCATCTTTCTAATAAATAGTTGAATTTCTAAGTTTTTTAACACCTAATGTATTAATTCTCACTTAAAAATGGAATAATTAAATTCTGAACAAGAGGAGTGAATATTACGGAAAAATGGTTTTATAACAGAGAAGTTCAACTTCCGAACGAGTGGTTTAATTTTCAAACAAGGAAGATAAATTTTCAAGTAAAGAGTTTAATTTCCAACCAAAATAATGAATTTTCCGAAAAGAAGAACACTTTTACCAAAAAAGGTCAAATCATCAACAAAGTACATTGATTTTCAAAAAAAATATTGAACTTTTGACAAAGAAGTTGAATTTCTAATCAACAAAGATGACTTCTCAGAAAAATAGTAGAATCATCAACATAATAATTATATTCTGAACAAAATATTTTCTCCTCATTGTAAATTGAAAATTGAGAAAAGGAAATAAAGATTGAGAATAAATTGTAATCAATTTGGTAATTTTTCAAGTGGAACACGCTTTTCTCTATAGAAAGATTTGAATTTTTAACAAAATAGTTGAATATCAGAGCAAAATAGTTAAATATTTGATTGAATAAATAGTTGTATTGGCAACCTAATACTTTACCTTCCATGTTTTTGACAAAGGAGTTGAATTTTCGATCAACAAAGATGACTTTCAAGCAAAATGGCAGAATGATGAGAATAAAATTCAGATATGACGAAAATAGCTTGCTTATTAAGGATGTACACAAGGGACAGTCAATTTCAAAATTAAATAATCTTTGTAATGATCTATAAAATTGACAAAAACATTATTCGTAAAAAATGTTCACAAAGTGTCAACGTTTCGGTAACGTACCGTTACCCTCATCAGGCTATTCGGGATGTTCATTTAAATTCATGTGTTATTCTTCGGTGGTCATATTTAATTATTCTTTTCGTTGAATGTGTTACTTTTTTGGAAGATGCTTTTTACGTATGACTGAAAAGTAATTTTTGCTACTGAAAAATTAAATAAATTATTTATGGTTGAAAAAATTCTGTTTTGATTGGGATTCGAATGTGTTGCTAAGAATTGGTATTTTTATGGAAGAAATTTCCGAGTTGAAAATACAACTATTTTAAAGAAAATTTGTCTTTGCGACCTAAAAATTTCATATTTGGATGAAATATAATATTTTTTATGCAAATTCATCAAAAGTAATTTCACTTGATCCAGAAAGGCGAATTCACAACAGCGTAGTACAATAATCAACTGCAACATTTTATTTTTCAGTCCAAATAGACAAATTTTCAACAAAATAATTTGATTACAAGCCAAAAACTTCCATTTTTAACTGCAAAAGTAGAGTTTTCTACCAAGTCTTTCAAAGCTAGGAAGACGAATTTGCTATGAAAAAAAGTTGTTTTTCCAACCCAGAAATTTGGATGTTCAATCGAGATGATTGATCTTCAAAAAAAAAAAAGAATTTTCATTCAAATATTTTAACTTCAAACATAAAAATATCACTTTTGAACCCCAACAAAATTATTATTTGAATTTTTGGTTGAAAACATTATTTTCAAACGAGAAAAAAATGTAGTAAAATTTCCCACGATAATGGAATAGTTTTAAGTCAACTAAATTAATAAATCTTTAACAGACGGAATGATTCTTCCGCTGGTAATAACTTGACCGGTTTCCCGGTCAAGTCGCCACCCTGATGATGGAGATGACAGAAATATATTTTTTAGTTTTGAGTTAAATAGAAAAGGAATAACTTCGGCATTGGAATTGTATTATATGTATGATGGAATATTATTATTCAATTCGAAATTATTCCAAGAATTTCACATGGATATAATCTAACAAACGAAATCGAATAATCATTAATGGAAATTGACAACTATTCTCATAAAATCCAATTGGCTTGGGTAATATTTATATTAATTCTATGATTTATCGTTCAAATATTAACAAACAATCAAACAAAACCTCTAAAATTTGTCGTCTTTGTCGACAAAAATTTTTCTTTGTTTTGTTTCTGTAACATTCATATTTTTTTTCTCTCAGTTTAAAAATTTATGTTTCCTGGTAAAATTCTTTTACCGTTTATTGTTAAAAATGTAACCCTTCGGTAGAAAATATTTCGATTTTTTGTGGGGATTTACCTATTAGGTTGAAGATTCCAATTCCTTACTGAAAATTAACAGTTTTGTAGCAATTTTATGATTAAATTAAACTATTTCTTATCCAAAGTGAGAATCTGTTTTTTTCAATAATGACTTATAAACATCACGTTTGAAGTTCGATCAGGTAAAAAGTGGTCTTTCTGAGTTGGAATTCAAATCTTTGTTTAAAAAATCATATTTTCCATAGAAATTAATCATCTTGGTTAAACATTCATAATTGTGGGTTTAGAATACTATTTCTTCGTGAAAAATTCGTCTTGATACTTAAAAATATCATAATTTGTAAAAAATGTTGTTTTTTATATGTAAATCTATATTTATTGTAGAATTTCAACTTTCTCGGTTGAAAATGTATCTATTTGGTTGGGAATCTTTCTCAACACTAAAAAACTAATCATCTCGATTGATAATTCAATTTTTGCATTTGGAAACTCAATCCTTCGGTTCAAAATTGAGACGTTTCGTTGAAAATTCATCCTTTTCTATTGAAAAATGATCTGTTGTATTTGATCATTGATGACTTTATTTGAAATTCGTCGTTTTCGAAAAAATTTAGTTTTGTATTTTAGATTTAAAATAAAAATCTTGTCTTGCAGACGAATCATTTCTTTCTTTTGAAGATTCATCATTTGAGTTGATATCTAACTATTTCAATTCTGGTTCAAAATGTAACTATTATTTTAATACATTTATGCTTTTTAGTTCAAAATGAATGTTCTTAACTGAGAATTCAAATAAATATTGTTTCCCTTAAATTAAAATCTTTCATGAAAACCTCATATTTTCTCGGGAAAAATCAATTATCTTGATTGTGATCATTAACTACTTTATTCGAAATTCGTCTTTTTGGAATAAATTTAATTCTTCTAGGTCAAAATAAAAATCTTCTTTGGTTAGAAAATCATTCTGTGTGTTAAAGATTTATTATTGGAGTTGATTTAAAACACTATTCTATTCTGGCGGGAAATTTCACTATATTTTTTTCGTTTGAAAATTGATGTTTTCAACCAAAAGTTCAGATAATAATTTTTTTTAAGTTTTCAAAGTGACTCATTTATGTTTAAAATTAAAATCTTGCACTGAAAATTCATATCTTTTTCGAAGAGATCAATTATCTTGGTTGAACTAACATATTTCCGGGTGAAAAATGCAACTTTTTCTAGCAAATTCGTCTTTCTAGCTTGAGAACTTTATATTTTTTTCTGAATATTGTCTTTTTCTCTATGAATTTATCTTTTATGGTATAGGATTCTTTTTTTTCGTTCAAGAATGCAACTATCCGATTTAGAATAAATCTTTCCTGGAAGTAAACTAATCAACTTGGTAGAAAATTATACTTTTGCAATTGAAAATTGAATTTTCTGACTTAGAATCAAAATATATTGTTGAAAATAGATCCATTTTATTTAAAAAATAATCTTCTGTTGTAGTTGATCATTGAACTGTGCTGTTGGGAATTAGCCTTTTTGGATTAAATGGAATTATTTTTTATTTAAGATCATAATCTTGTTTGGTAGGAAAATCATTATTTCTCCGAGAATAAATTATTCGAATTGATATCCAACTATTATAATTTCGGTTAAGAATGTTGCTATAACTAAGGAAATTCGTTTTTTTTGCGCGCACTTCGCTCGAGTGAAATCCCTTCCTGATTATAGCAACAAATTCAACAAATTCCCAATTCATCAGTTTCAATCAAATAGTGGCATTTTCAACCAAAAAATATTGAATTATTACCATAAAAGGTAAATTTTCAAACAAAAATAGGATATTCTATCCAAATATAAAATTTTCAAGTCGTAAAGACAAATTTTCTATAAAATAACAGATTCGAATCTCAATAGAAAAAGAACTTTTTCGACCATAAATGAATTATTTGAATTTTCAGTTGAAAAAATCAATTTTTTGCCGGAAATGAAAAGAATTTTCCAAAAAATCGTTGCATCTTTAACGGCAATCAGAATAATAAAATATTAATTCGAATAATAAATCTTGACCAGAAAATTGTTTATCTACTAACGAAAATTTTTATTTTAAATACAGAATGCTTATCTTCAATCCGAAAAAAACGAATTTCGAAGGAAGCAGTTCAATAATAATCAATTACAACGGCTTTTTTCAATAAAAAAATGACTTTTCAACAAAAAAATTTAACTTTGAAGTCGATATTGAAATTTTTAGTATTTCAAAATTGAATGCTTAGTATTTTAACTTGCTGATTTTCTTGAATTCAGCGGATTTAAGAAACCAGACAATTAGGTTTGGAATTGAAACCAAACGATTTAGAATATTCAAAAAATTTTTCTGTCCCTCCGTTTTAGTGTCTCCGTCATTTTGAAGACACAAAAACGAATGGTAAGTGGGATAAACTGATCAGTTTATACTTAGAAAAGTGTTTCTTTATTTCAAACACCTGGTTTATGTATTTCAATATAAGAACTTGAAAATAATATTTGTTTGTTTGTTAAAATTTCCATTTCACAGTGATACATGATCCATTTATGATGATTATCAGTCAGATTGATTACACTTTTTAGATTCAATATCTTTTCATTACTAATTAAACGTTCACTCTTGGGCAAAGAGTTATAATTATTTGTAAGTTCCATAAGTTTTCAACAGATTGTGGTGTAGTTCATTTTCTCGATTGAGCCACCAACATTTTACGTTATGTAGGTTGGGTAAAGAACCAATAGATGGCTTCATGTTAAGGTTTGACCCTGCTTACATCCATTTCACGTTACGTGTGTTTATTTCTGTTCTTTATTGAAAAACGCGTATAATTTTTTTATTTTATTATAATTTTTCTGTGTTTCTCTAATACACAAAATTCAGTGTATGATTTTGATTAAATATTATGCCAGTATAATATGTATATTCGGAACGTCCTCAGGTTACGGATAGAGGGTCCCTGTGCCGAAAGGTTTCTGCTGAATACGGTTACGAAAACTAATAATCAGTTGCGGACAATTGTCCAGGGATGGATCCAAAGTAAGAAACTCCAAGCTGAGGCGTGAACATCCTTCACGGTTGTGTCCTTTACAGTGTCCCTAGGATACCGGGCCACCTTCTGGAGTATGCAGCCTTGCTCTTGCATGCGTGGCTCTGCGAGGGTGGACAATCCCTCCCTTGCTACTAGTGGGAATAACTGTGGAAACACAAAACCCAAAGCCTGTTATGAATCGGGTTCAAAATGATTGAACGCGCAGAGCACCCGACAATGGTTCGGTCAATATTGCCGACCGTTCTAGAGTTGAGGATACTGAATTATATGGAATCACGATGACGGACCGTTGAGACAATCGACGTTCTTTATGGATGAATCAACTTGATGATGACCTGCCTGATTGCTACGACGCCAGTACTCTCCCTGAACGCAGACGTTACATGGCGCGCCTGCTCACCCTGTGGTGCCAGAACCACCCAGAGCTCTCGCACCTTCCACAGCAAGTGTTGAAAAACCGTGCTGTTAACCTTTCGCAAACAAGAGATGTACGCGGAACGCTTTCTCGATCACTGCAAGAGCAAGCCGCAGACGAAAATCAGGAAGCGACAGTGAGACTAACTACTGAAACAAGGCTTCTCTTGAGAGACGATAGCGCCTTTAGAACAAGGAGAAACATTAACATTCAGGTAACTTCCAAGCCTTATAATCTGGTTGAAATGGATGCTACTTTCCGAGAAGATCTCTCAGAGGATTCCGACCTCTCGACCATCTTTTGTTAGGTTTTGATGCGGTGAGAGCTTTCGCTGATTGAAATTGAAGGTCCAAACCAACTATTGATGGATACGCTAAAAACTGCTTGCATCAACTGAACAAGAAGATTGTCTGGGAAAGACAAAACGCGGTCCGTATGCATTGTATCATTGACTACATAAAATCCGGTTAGCCTTCCACGGTAAGGGTCCGAAAGTTCGCTTATTAAATGAGGATCCATCATCACACATTAAAAATGTCAAAGCTGATGACCATCAAGTAGCACGTTGTTGACAAAATACGAGTACTATTTGACGCAAGGGAGAGAATGGAAAAGAGAGAGAGAGGGATCGGTCAGGGAGAATCAAAAGTTTCTGGCTGACCCATCGCGCCTCTTTAGCGATCCTCCTGCTTTTGTCAAAAACCCACCAAATTTCGAAGAACTCGAGACATTTTTGAGGGGGATTCAACAGAGTGAAACATCCTTTGAATTAGGCACTAAGAACATCATACGTTAAAGGAGCTGTGCAATAACCTCATAATATCCGAGAAGGAATGCCCACCAATCAATGCTGAGGAGGTAAAGAAAGTATTGAGGGGCACGAAAAACTTCTCCGCTGCTGGTCCAGACTGTATTAGGAACTTATGGTGGAAGAAGTTCATTTCTACACACCATAATCTGGCACGCATCTTCACCTCACATTTAGAGTCGGAGATCCCTATTCCGCATTGGCTGATGTTAGGACGCACTGTACTCCTACCGAAGAAAGTCGACTTGTCCAACCCATGGAACTACAGACCAATAACTTGTCTGAACACGGTGTATAAGATCTTTACATCTATCCTGAATGGCAGGATTGTTCGGATACTTGGACCTGTGTGAAGTGATATTCACGAACAACGAGGATCAAAAAGAGGCGCAGCAGGCTGTGGGGAAAACCTGTTGATCAATAGATGTGGCTGCGAAGACGCTGCAAACCACAAGCGCAGTCTGTTGACGACCTGGATAGATTACCATAAAGCTTTTGATTTAACTTCCCATATACTTGTCGTCTGTCGGTGCATAGAGAGATAAGTGCCCTTTTGAAAGATGAGTTTTACTATTACTTCTGGAAAACATGGTGTGAGTACCAACAGTGTCACTTTCCAGAGAGGTGTCTTTCAGGGTGACGCAAGGAGCCCTCTCCTCTTCTGCATCACACTATTGCCACTATCTTCCGCAATCCGCAATTCCCATGGATACCTCTGTGGCGGAACTGATGTTCGTGAGACTAAGGTCACTTATATATTTTATATGAATGGCTTAAAGATCTATGCTCCTGAAAAGAATATCTCGAAGGTGCTTTAAGTGCCATCGGATGGTACACGCGAGAAATCCGTATGGACTTTGGATTAGATAAGTGTGCCAAGATTCATCTGAAACGTGGACAAATAGCAGGTATAGATACAGACTCTGAGCTTGTTGACGGGAGTGCTATCAGATACCGCACCGTAACGCTGAAAGACCTACAAATACCTAGGCGTGCCTGAGACCCGCATTCAGGATACAAAATTAGTAAAGGAAGTTCTCCAAGGCAAATACAAACACCATCTTCGACGGATTTGGTCGTCAAACCTGTCGTCGTAAAACAAGATATCTGCGACTAACATACTTGTCGTCCCAGTTCTAATCTATTCGTTTGGAGTGGTTCTATGAACGAAGAACGAGCGTAGAGCCCTAGATGATACATATGAAGAAAAGCTTTCACTTCAACTCGTCCGTTCCACGCTTATACATCGCACGCCGTAAAGGCGGACGCGGACTTCTCAATCTTCAATGCCTATACAACCGAATTATCCTCAGAACTGTTCATATCATCGCGAATGGTAGAGATCCTCTCCTGGCAATGGTCAGGAATACAAAATGAGTGGGGAAGGAGCGTTCCTTTACAAAGCCGCAGAGCAGGAAGCTGAAACTCTTGGCCTGAACCTCAACGACAGGAGTGAGGACACTGCATTACTCTAGCAAGATGCCTCCCTTCTAAAAGTACAGGTGAAGAGAGCGGAGGCTGAAAACTCCCTGGAACAACATCAAGACAAGGTGATGCACGGAAAATTCTACAAAATTGTAAAAGATCAATCCTTGTCACATGAGTCAACGTTTGCTTTCCTCAAATCATCTGGACTCAAATCAAGAACAGAGGGTTTTATTTTCGTGTGTCGGGACGGTGTGATTTCCACCTTGGCATGTCGTAGAAGCATATTACGTTAAGAGGTTTACAGCGATAGGTGCAGGGCGTGTCTAAAACTCCCTGAGCACCTATGGCGCCTATGGCAGGAACGACGTATTTGTAGAGACACAACGCTGCCTCAAGAGTGCTTTACTTTACTACCATCCTTGCCGCTTGGCCGCGGTCCTGCCCTGCTTAACCCTTCGGGGGGTTGGAGTCTATTGTTGAGATAGAGGAGTGCCAAACCTGCTGCAACTACGATTTCTCGAAAATAGTCTCGATCAAACACACAAGACCCGATATCGTGCTCCTTGGGAACCCTGGCCGAACTATGTTCGTGATCGACTTGTCGGCCCTGGCCAACTACAATATCAAAGGCAAGAAAACTAAGAAGGTAGAAAGATCTCAGAGAACTCCCGCAGCGGCATCATCAAGGATATTTGGTTAAATTGATTGTTCTCATCATGGCTGCTCTTGTGGGTACGACGCCTTCACTGTATAGTAACTTTAAAGTCGTGCATGTGGTCACCCATCTCACGGTTGGGTGACGTAGCCATAGGTGTATATTACCGCGGTTTCACTAGGCATCCGAATTTCGAATGGAGTTTCACAAGAACGAGACGGTACGAGACTTCACTCAACTCTCGGTCTCGATTTCGAGAGAAACATGAAATTAGACTCTCGTCTTGAATCGAGACTTTCGAGGAATTTCATCCTTTTAGTGTGTTATAAACATTATTGTATCGAATCTATGAATAATGGAACTTTGAAAAATGAAAGTTTACACTTAACAAGGAGAATCAAAGATTTCCTGTTCAGAATTATAATAAACCCTCAAATTCAGGGATTCTAGGTAAAGATACTGATTTTTAATTTTCTGTACAATTGTGAGTTCTATTGAGAATTTTTTCAATTCATGATAAATTATTTCACAATTAATTTTAACTGCATAAATTGGTTCGTAATAGTAGATATATTGAGGGTTAAAACGCAAAAAAAGTTCCGAGATCGATATCTCGCTCAATACTCCGATCTCGTGATCAAGATTCCCCTGTGACTCTGAACTTGATACCGTATCGACTCCCGACTTCCAGGCGAGACGATATCGAGAGTTCCCTTAAACACTCGTGAAAGTCTAGTTCTGGAGTAGTGTAAAGATAGAAAAAAGTTCTACTTTTGGTGGCACTTTATTATTTTAATCGGACCTTTTCTATCTTCATAATTTCATCGCAAACCAGGAAACTAGTCATAAAATTTGAACATCCACAAAACTCATCCCCATTCCATAAGCTCTATGAATGAACTTCCAACATTTTGATTTCTGCTACAAATAATTTTTGTTCCAACGATTTGAGTAAACGATTATTGAATTACAATTCAGGAGATTTAGCTTGTATCATTAGTTTATTTTTGACGATATTTTCGGCCAAATCAAGGATAAATTACCCTTGGAAAAAGTAATTACAAATCGAGTGCCCAATCATCACAGTTTTTTCGTTGACGAGAACTATTAAAATCGTCACTTTTATAGTCACATTTTAAATGTCTTCTTGACAAAAATGAAAAGATTTCCTTGTCAGATGATTATTTTTCTTGTTACAAAATTATTCGTTCCCAATTAAACTTTGAGTATTCTAAGTGCTCATTTATCATTTTAGTTCGAAACTTAAATTTATGTATTTGTATGTAGATCTATCATCAATTGCATTTTTCGGTAATAATTATTATTAACGGGTTCAGCATTTAAATCTTTTGTTGAAAATCCTTTTTCTGGTAAAACCATACTTATGGACATTAATATTCAAACATCGATCTATTCCATTTTGGTTTGAAAATTTATTTTTTACGTAAACATTCGTGTATTTTTGCAGAAATTCGTCTATTTCTGGTGAAGAATTTCACAGAAAATTATTTAGGTATTAAATTTTCTATCATAAATTTATCTTCCTGGACTAGACATGCAACAGTTCCGTTGAAAAGTCATTACTTTTCGATTCAAGTTTAACTGTTCTGTGAATTATTTGTATTCTTCGGTTGAAAATGTAACTTCTTCGTGGAAAATGTATCTGTTTTGTTTGGTGATTCAAGTCTTCTGTTCAAAATTCAATTTCTTGATAAGGAGTCAAACTTCTTTGTTCGAAAATCGTTTCTTCGTTATGGATTCATCATCTTAGTTGAAAATCCATCTCTTCGACTTTACATCTCTCCTTTTACATCTGATGATTTCTCGTCCATAAAATTCCTTCGAATGCTCACGTTTCAATGTGCATGTAGACAGGCATGACCTTTTGCGGCGTAACATCTAAAACTCAAAATTTTATACAAATTCATTTGATGACAAATACGATCAAATAAAAGATCCCAAATCTGTGTGAAATCGTCGAATATCATTTGCATCAAATTTCTTGATGAAATCGATCAACTGGCATGTACTGTAACTTAATTAGAAAATCCAGTGAATATTTTGAATAGAAATGTCTCTTGGTGTCAGCTCTTTTTAGACATGAGAAATGGGGTAAGGTATTGGAGGAGAAAGAACGACATTGTGTGTTAGTTTGTTATACATGTATACGAATAAGAAGAGGGTGTCTCGCGTTATTGCGCCCCTCGCTGGGTACGAAATCTCATAAGTTTCAATTTAGTGAGGATCAGCGCTCGCCGGTGCTAAATAGGAAGCGTGAAGGCGCTAAAGATGACTTTATTGATTTCGCTTGAGCCACTTGGATTTTGTCCTCACCTTCCACCCTATACGAAACTACAATTAAGTATGCCATCTAAATTCCATCCTTCCCTCCTTTATTATACAATTTGTTACTCTGACTCTTCTTCCATCATTTTCCCTTAAATGGGAATTCATCCTTTAGAGGTGATTCTCCAGAAACAATTCTATTCGATTTTTTCCTATCCCCTCTTATCTTCTCACTCTTCACATTACCTCATCCTCTTCACTCTCCATCTCTCTCTGTCGTATGTCCTTTACAGCCACACTTACCAACCTCCATTGGAATTAGCGTTCCTCTCATTCTTCCTCTCATCCCTTCCCCAATACACCTTCTCCCATCGTGACTCCCACTACTATACCCTCACCGTACCTACTATCACCTTTTCTCTTCTTACTTCCTACACTGCTTCATCCTCCTCACACTCCTTCGCGCCCCCACTCAACACTTACCACCATTCACCTCGACAACCCTTCCCTTCCCTTACTCCCACCTACTTCCCTTTTCTTACGGTATTGGATCCTAGTCCTTCTACTCCTAACATCTCTACCCTATAATCCCCTTCTATAACATACTTCTCTTCGACACCCATTCTTCCTTACTTCATTAAATTGCATTGAGCAACTCTTTTTATTTATTCCTTTTCTGTTCTATTCGATCCGATCTGATCTCATCAAAAGCTTTCTGATCATATTCGGCTTCATCTGACTCTAACATATAAGATTATTCCTTACCCGATTCTATCCTATTCTATACGATTCAATCTGCACTACAGAAGACTTCCGTTTAGCTGAACCGCTAAGCGACGTAAACATTCGTTTAGCTGAACTCGGGAGAAATTCCCACCACTTCCCCTCTTCGCATGGGTGTTTCTAGAGGTGACTTCTAATTGGTTGCTACCGTCAGTTTCCATGTCTACTCGAGAGTAGTAGGGGTAGAGGGGGCCGCTCCAGTTCAACTAAACGAGCGTGAAAGCGTTCAGGTAATTGGAAGTTCAGCTAAACGAGAGTTCAGCTAAACGGAAGTCTTCTGTAATTATCCCTATACTCTCTTCACATTTTCTCACTTTCATTACTCTTCTATCCTCTTTAACCTTTTCCACGCCTGCACATCAACTTTCCCCTTTAAACGGATTTTCAAACGCAATCTGCAGCAGTTTTAAACTTTTTCAAAGTTTTTGATCTTATTTTTTTCATAATAATTTTTGAATCATAATTTTTTCAGCAGATTCTGAACAGAATCTTACGAACAGATTTTGGACAGATTTGAAAGAGAATCTTCTCACCGATTCCGAACAGAGTTATTTGAACAGATTCTATACAGAATTTTGGAATATATTTTTATAAGTATTTTTTCATAAGAATCCGATGGAATTTCAATGTCATCGCAGTAGACGAATTTCAAATCTTATCAGCTTGGAACTCCTAGTTTCAAACTGCAAGAGGTTTAAACTTGAATTGCAGCAGTTGACAAATTTCTAGATGTTTTTGAGTAATAAGCATTCCATTTGGCTGGAAATTTCAATATTTTGGTAACAAACCCAATTTCTTAGCTACAAGTTGAACACTTTAGTAGAAAATATTTTTTGGTTGGTCGGAAATTCGTCATTTCAGTACGAATCGGAATATAATTCCGGAAATTACTCTATTGGGCAAGAAAATTGATCTTCTTTGTTGGTAATTCATCTCTTTAATTGATAACTTACATACTTGGATAAAAATTTGTCGTATCAGTTGGAAATTCGCTTTTTCTGGTACAGAATTGATCTTTTCGGTTAAGAATTGATCTTGTTGGTAAAAAAATCCAACTTCTTCGTCGAAAATTCATCATTGGATAAGCAAAGCGAGTCCTCATAGAGCAGCACCAATGTACGTTCTTGTAATCCCTCTCACATCGAAATCAATGCAAGCACATACTTGAAATTTTGTAGGCTGCTTCTTTATGACCTACAGATGTTCCAACAAAAAGAATTTTCCACGAATCCTAATAGGGAGATAAGACACATCGGTTTCTTCCTTGCATATGTAAATTTCTCATGACAGTGAGAGAGGTAGAAGTAAATTGCAGATTTGAGTAACAGTTTTCGATATAGTAGATGATCAGATGATCATCGTAACTTTATGACTTGCGGAGTAAGGTGCATATAAAATTATGAATTATATAGAATAGGATTTGAAAACCACGTTTCTAAACAATAACTCTTTTATGATCGGTCACTGTATTTTGCCTTCACCGCTTTCCCTTCCTTCTGTCAAACGTATAAAGGAAGTTAAAGTTGTGATTCATCACTCCTCTGTGATCTGCTATCATGATGGTGACCCCTCTATCCCTTGGAGATTCTGAAAAATAACTGTTTTATGAATAATCACTATATAATGACCCCCTCCACTACTCTTAGATTCGAAAAAGGATTTTGAGTTGTGACAATAACTCTTACCAACCCTGATATGAGTTTCAAAGTGTAACCTCTCTCTATCTTGTGACCAATCACTCTCCTATGATTGTTAACAATACTACGAAGCCCCCCGCCCCCTTCTTGGTTTTGGTGAAGAGTGCTCGAGTTGTGAGCAATTGTTCGTTTCTGAAAAATAACTCTTCTATGATTAATCACTATAATCTTGTGACTCCCTTCCCCCCTTGGAGACTAGAGAAGGAAATTTGAGTTGTAATTATTCACTCGTTTGCGAAAAATATCTCTTCTATGAATGATAACTATATTGTGATCCCTTCACTACTTCTAGACTCGAAGAGAAAGTTCAAGTTGTGACCAATCAATTACTCTTCTATGATCTGTCACTATGATGGTGAGCCCTCTCTTCAACTTTGATATGAGTTTCAGAGTGTGACCCCTCACTATTTTGTGACGAATCACTCTCCCATGATTGGTCACAATACTGTCAAGCCCCCCCCTCTCCTTCTTTGTTTTGGTAAAGAGTGTTCGAGTTGTGAGCAATCTCTTGTTCCTGAAAAATAACTCTTCTATGATTAATCACTATATTGTGACCCCCTCCACCACTTTTAGATTCGAAAAAAGAGTTGGAGTTGTGACCAATAACTCTTCCCAACCCGGATATGAGTTTCAAAGTGTAACCTCTCTCTATCTTGTGACCAATCACTCTCCTATGATTGTTCACAATACTGTAGAGCCCCCCCCCATCCTTCTTGGTTTTAGTAAAGAGTGTTGTGAGCCTCAAACTGGCTTAGGAGCACCGTGCAGGTTGACTAGACACTACGAAAAAAAATTCTACTGTTAAAGGATATTATCTAGTGGTGTACTTCCGAAAAGGTATTATGCCAGATTTCCTTCGCACTCAGTATACTTATGTATTCTGACGCGCTGGTGACGAATCTACTGATAGTGAAAATTGGCGCAAATTTGATTTTTATGGTGAAGTCATGAAAAACTCATAAAAATTATGGGTTTCTGAGTTTATCTCAGCTAATATGCAAAATCAAAAAAAAAAAAATTCGAATAAAAGTTGTAAATCTCATCAAAATACATATTTTTTGTTCTATACATTTTTCTTCTACGGGTGATAGTTCCCGAGAAAATCAGTGATAATAATCTAGAATTAGGAGAGCGCATTACTACAGAAATAATCTTGTCAAACCCCTACCCCTTTCCAAGGTCCCTCGGGGAGGCGGGAGGGGAACCCTCTGATTGGTCACAGGAATAATGTTTATTTGAACCCCTTACCCCTTTCCTGGTAAATCCATTAGTTTCTGCTGTTTTCCTACTCACGCTCTTCACCGCGGACAAGGGGACCTTCAGGTCACCATATTTTTGTTTTAGTCTATACTCTCTTCTGTGATAAAAACCTACTAGAGGTTTTCTGAGAAAAATCAGGAAGGCGCAATTTTGGACCATTTTCGAGAAAAATACATTTGAAGAGTTGCGAGCGGATGGTCGTTGAGCTAGCGTAAATGTATTTTCAAGCACCTGGTAGCTCACCCGGTAAGGCGTTTAACTGAGAGTCGTAAGTTTACGTTTCAAACGAAAATTGTACGGAATAAAAATGATTTCTACAAAATACCAAAAAAAACGCAGGAATAATAGTCAATTATCTTTTAAACATTTATTAACCTACATTACCATTTATTCTGCATATATATTATACATATGCATCATCAGGATTACGCAGTACCGCAATTTTCGTTTGAAACACTTATTTCCTAATTTGAATATTAAAACTTTTCATTTAAAAAATTATTAAATATCATTCAAAATCATTATTTTATTGAGAATTATCAAGAAATGAATGAATAAACAGTTTCGCGTTCAAAAAAAAAGTGCAGGCAGCGAGAATCGAGCGTGCAACCTTGCGACTATCAGTTAAACGCCTTACCGGGTGAGCTACCAGGTGCTTGAAAATATATTTACGCTAGCTCAACGACCATCCGCTCGCAACTCTTTAAATGCATTTTCCTCGAAAATGGTCCAAAATTGCGCCTTGCTGATTTTTCTCAGCAAACATCGAGTAGGTGTCTATCGCTGAGGAGAGTATCGACCAAAACAAAAATTAGGTGACCTGAAGGTACCCTTGTGAGATAAACTCACAAAACCATAATTTTTATGGTTTTTGCATGATTCCGCCATGAGAACCAAATTTGCGCCAATGTTTACTATCATATTCGAAATCAGCGCATCAAAATACATAGGTACACGCAGTTTGACGGAAATCGGGCATATCACCTTTTCGGAAGTTTATTCTTCATTTTCTCGGAAACCATCATCCATAGAAGAAAAATATATAGAACAAAAAATATGTATTTTAATGGGATCTGCGACTTTTATTTCAAATTTTTTTTTTATTTTTCATATTAGCTGAGACAAACTCAAAAAAACCATCATTTTTATGGTTTTTTTTATGATTTCACAATAAAACCCAAATTTGCGCCGATTTGCACTATCAGATTCTTAATCAGTGCATCAAAATACATAAATATACGGAGTGCAAAGGAAATGGGGTATAACACCTTTTAGGAAGTTTATTCTTATCTCACTCCTGGAGAATAAAATTCAAGGAAATGCATTCACTTGGTTCTTATATTCATGATCTAAATGTATTGTTAATATTAGAGCAGTAAATATTTTGACCTTATTATTTGGCTGAAAGGAATGCATCAGGAAGTAGGGGCAAGAGTAAACATAAGGAGTTGGCAATACTTCTATAAGTGCATTCAATATCATAATTCGTCATTGAAAGTTGTAAACATTTTGACAGGCGAATGTTCAAATTAAGCAATAGGAAGGTAAGTAGTTAGTTAGTTAGGTAGTTAGGTGTGTATATAGCATAGAAGATTAGAGTTCCTTGGCGTAGGAGGAAGCGGAAATAAATGTTGCACACGCATGCCTAAAATTCACGCTACGACTTGCGACACGCATGAATGAGAGACGTGGTCAAAAGTAAGCTTCTGTAACGAATGACTTTGAACCTTGAAGGTGGTACCTAGCACTTATTCCACTACATCATATACACAGCTTGACGTTTACCAATAAAACTGCAAATTGCAGAAATCATGTTTACACCTCCAAGCGAAATTACGCAAGGCTCCATTTATCATTATTTCCTCTGTTTAAACAAAATTCACTTTGTTTAGAACTCTGCAAGGTAGAAATATCTTTTTTGCAACACGCGTTTGAAAATTGCGTCATATCATATCTGTAGAGTTTGCGAAAAGTGTCAGATTTAACTACTTTGAGAGAAGCGTCAAGAAATATGATACTCCTGTACAGTCTGCTGTGTTGAAAAAGTATTTCGCAATGATTCAAGAAAAGATAGTACAATGTTCTTCTATATATACTTATTACCCTAACCAAAAACATATAATCACTTATTCTAAATTACCTGGAGTTCCTCGTGTACCACATTACCCCATGTTTCATATTGCCTCCTTCCAATAACTTCATTGTAATATGCCGATTTGAATCAAATTTCGACGGTTAGAAGCATGGATTTTTAACTAGAAAAGGAAAAGTGTTTGCCCAAAGAAGAACAATTGTCACAACAAACATGAATTTTAACAAAATAAAATCAATTTCCATCGAATAGTTGAATTTTCAGTATAGTAGAAAGTTTTCGTTCGAAGAATGTAACAGTTGAATTATTCGAATGAAAAATCTATTTTTAACCAAAAAAGAAAAATTTCAAACAAAATAATCAAATTTCAACGCCATTATTTATGTATTATACATAAATCTTGTGTCACGATATTTAAAGACACGAAATTCCGAAACTACTGAACCGATTTGCATGGAATTTTGTATGCTGTGTGTAATTTGGTCCAACGAAAAGGAAAGACTGTTTTTTATCTCGATTTATTACCTCAATATACTTTCATTTCAAATTAACTGTTCATTATAGGAGACAAAGCTCTTATTATTTGTAAGTTCTATACGCCTCTAACATATGCCGGTGCACGTTAGATTATTAACCGATACTTCAACATTTCACGTTACCTAGATTGGGTAAGCAACCAACAGATAGAGCCATGTTTTAATTTCTTGATACTACAATCCATCTCACGTCACATGTGTTTTTGGACCATAGCAACGCGTAGTGGTATTGGTCACGATATTCTCATACAGATAGACAGAGGCTCATTTTTATTTTGTATACGGAGGGAGAGTAAAATAAGGTTTTCCTCAATTTTTCGAGAACGTATCGTCGTAGAGCAGTTCTGACAAAATTTGTGAGTATCCCAGAGGAAACTACACATTGGGAGGATGCACCTGTAGATCAACGCAAATTTTCATTGTGAGCCAGTATTGTATATAATATAATGTACAATATAGGTTTCGTACCTGAACAGTTGCATTTTTTTGTGGAAGTATTAACTTTTCCCTGAAGACTAATTTGGAGAAAATATCATCGATTTTTTTTAAATCAATGAATGCTCAACCAAAGAAATTAACTGTCAACGAAAATAATAATTATTCTACATCCAATGAAAACTATTCTAAACAAATTTTTTTATTCCAGCACAATAGATGAGTTCTCGAGGAAGAATGTAACAGTTTATATTCCAAATGCAAACGATTCATATTCCAATCTAAGTCAATTGAGTCAAACTGAAAAAATTGGAATCCCTCATATACTTCTTTCTATCTCATGAATTGCGTGACCTCGTTTGAAATATTCAATACTGTGATCCTGTTATCCAGTGAAATATCAGTAAATCGATATCATGAGCAGTACATATCTAGAGCTGAAAACTTTTCATCAAGGACTTTGAATTCTATTCTTTGAAACCAAATTTCAATTCCCTGCAAAATCTCCTTGTAGAAGGATGTTTCTTGGATTATCTTTGGCTTCTTCTTTCACTCATATGATTTCCTTCCTTTATATGTCTCTTATAAATTCACGTACATTTGCCTTCACTGTGTATAACTCTTATCTTTTTATTCTTTAAAGCTCTTCTGAGATATTGAGTTTCTGCATTGTTAAACCTTCATCAGCTGGACAAAACTCGAATTCTTGAAGAGCACATTTTTCTGGCGCAGAAAAACACATTATAGCCCAAAATAGATCGTGACGGATGTTTTCCAAGTTCGAAGACTTTTCTTGTCTCAAGTTTTAGAAAGCGATTTCAGCGAGTTAAAAATTGGCACAGTAAATGCAGACGCACACTTCCATTGAAGGATAGATGATAACTCATTTTGGTCGCAGTTGATAAAATTTAGATCCTTCAATGATGGCTGGAAGGTTTTCTTGTACAAAAATTTTGTACATTCCAATGATGCTCTCCTTCAAGAAACGTTTCACTTTCTTCACCTTTTTGCTATTCCCAGAAACATTGATGACATCATTTTGATTTAGACTCTGCCTAGTACAATCATTTGAATTCTATTATCAAGTTAAGATGTTTATCAGGAATAGGATGATAACTTCATGAATCAGGCAAATTATAAACGCCTTCCTCTAATCCTAATCCCCGTGTTTCATCCAACATATACTTTGTTACTAGAAATTTCGAAAGGATGGGTCCGCATCAAGCCACATGCGGCAAGTCTCACCTTTGGCAAGTCTCACCTGCGGCATGTCTAACCTGCAGCAAGTCTCATCTGCGGCAAGCCTCATCTGTGGCAAGTCTCCTTGCGGCAAGTCTCCCTTGTGGCAAGTCTCATCTGCGGCTAGTCTC